>JBBPBX010043852.1:0-27730 GCA_038048925.1 Garcialebias charrua
GATGAAGGTGAAAGTATTTCTGAAGGTCAGAATTTACTAAGCAGTATTAAAATAGACAATGAAATTCAAGCAATCCCTATCATAACACACGTTCCCTTTCAAGCTCCAAGTTTGACCCAAGCCCACAATGCTACGAGCCTTAGATATACTCCACACATTCCTATGATCGTAAACCAATCTCAACCAAATCCTAGAGACCAACCTAAGGTCACCACATGCCAAACACTCCAAGCGTCAAGCCCGCCATTCATCCCTCCAGCCACACAAGTCTCATCGGTTGCAATTCAACAACAGCTAAATTACGAGCTAGCTAGCATACTAGCAGAAGCAATAAATGCTAATCGCCTTCCAACTCCAGAACCTGCATTGTTTACTGGCGACCCTTTAAAGTTTAAAGACTGGCAGTTGTCATTTGAAATCCTGATAGAAAGAAAAAACATTCCAAAGAACGAGAAACTTTATTATCTCAAAAGATACCTCGGTGGACCAGCAAAGAGAGCAGTTGAAGACCTTCTCTTAGTAGGCACAGATGATGCATATGATTCAGCTTGGAAGGTGCTAGAAAAGCGTTTTGGAAGTCCATTCACCATAGGAAAATGTTTTAGAGACAAACTTAACAATTGGCCTAAAATAAACGCCAAAGATGGAAATGAGTTGAGAGAGTTTGCTGACTTCCTTAAGACTTGTGAAGCTGCAATGTCACACGTAACAGCATTGGAGGTTCTCAATGACTGTATGGAAATTCAGAAACTTTTGCTAAAACTTCCAGAGTGGCTGACCACAAGATGGAGCCGGACAGCTATGGAAATAACAAGAAAGGCTGTTGATGAAAAGTACCCATCCTTCCACATGTTTGTTGATTTTATATCCACTGAAGCTGACATAGCCTGCGATCCCATAGCCTCAGTACAAGCTCTAAAAGGTTTGGAAATGAGTGAACCCAAACAATCAAGAAGCCAAGTCATTCAAGCAAGAACATTAGCAACAGACTCAAGCCACACACATACTATAACCTGTCTTTTCTGCAAAGGAAATGGTCACACACTTGATAAATGTTTCAAGTTCACGGAAAACCCTGTCCAAGACCGTATCAAGTTTGCACAAGCAGAAAGGCTGTGTTTTGGATGTTTAAAGAGAGGACATCATTCGAAGGAGTGTGATACCAGGAGCACATGCGAAAAATGTCAAAGAAAACATCCTACATGTTTACACGACGACAAGTTCGTTGAACGTAAAAGGGTAATATCTGCAACGAACGATAACACCCAAGACGAAGAAGCCAACACTAAAGAAGAAGCTGAGCCAGCAATCTCTAATAGAGTAACCCGATCAACTTCAGGTACATTAACGTCCTCTATAGTACCTGTCTGGGTTTCATCAAAAATTCACCCAAACAAAGAAGTTTTAGTATATGCCCTCCTCGACTCACAAAGTGATACATCCTTCATCTTGGATGAAGTAGCTCAAGATCTTGACACGGATAAAGGTAAAGTCAATCTGCGACTGTCAACTATGTCCGCCAAGTCAACAGTAATACCATGTGATAAGCTGGTAAACCTTCAAGTCAGAGGATATAAGCATGAAAAGAGAATCACATTGCCACCAGTCTACACAAGAGAGTTCATCCCTGTTAATAGATCACATATCCCAACGTCTGAAACCGCCTTAAAGTGGCCACATCTCGAAAGGTTGGCGGATAAGATACCTCCGATGCTCGAATGTAAGGTTGGTCTCCTTATTGGCTACAACTGTCAACAAGCCCTCTTACCACGAGAAGTTCTTGCAGGCAGTGAGAACCAACCTTATGCACAGTTAACCGACCTTGGCTGGAGCATAGTTGGTGGCTCATCTCAAGTTCAAAATCATAAAGACGTCATCAGCACAAGTCACAGAATCATTGTTCGCGAAGAAACCCCTGTGTCACAATCAGCAGTTGAACCCAAACAACATGTGCACTTTGTATGCAACACCCAAGTAAAGGAAGTCAGTTCAATTGATGTGATTAAGACTTTAGAACCAGATTTTCAACTCAGTGAAGATCGTACACCAACAGCACAGTCAAAGGACGTGAATCCAGTTCTAGAACGTTTAAAGAAGTTCTCTGATTGGTCGAGAGCTGTAAAGGCTATTGCTAGACTCAAGCGGTTCATCAAAGAGTTTAAGGGTGTTCAACAAAGAACAAACCAAGTAACAGATCTTGAAGAGAGAAGAGACACAGAAATGTTCATTATCAAGCTAGCGCAAAGAAAGGCTTTTATTAAAGAAATACAGAAAATTAGATCTCAGAAAGAAATGTATCTGAGCAAGCATAACAAACTAAAGCAGCTAAATGCTTTCTTGGATAAGTCCAATGTTCTCAGGGTGGGAGGAAGGTCGTCCCGATCAGCCTTACACCATATCAAGCACCCCGCAATTCTCCCCAAGAAATCTCATGTGTCAGCCCTCCTCATCAAACACTACCATGAACGTGTACATCACCAAGGAAGAGGCGTGACTATGAATGAACTGCGTGTAAATGGCATATGGATTCTAGGATGTAGAACTATGGTCTCTTCGCACATCTACGACTGTAGCGAGTGTAGAGGATACAGAAAGGCCACAAACCTCCAAAGGCGACAGAAATGGCAGAAAGTTTCATGGAACCCGCAAGCGAACGACACTGTGATCCTACAAGATAATACCCCAAGATGTAAGCGGAAACTAGCTTTAGTAGAAGAGACCTTAGAAGGTCATTATGGCAAGGTTCAAAGGGTGAAATCAAAGACTAGAAAGGCCTATTCACAAGGTAGTGACCTTACTTGAGACTGACACGCACAGTAAAATAGACTAAGACCGACACTCATTAAAATCACATTGATAGCCAATTGGTGATTTAGGTGGGAGTGTAAGTGTCGCTGAAAAAGATTTATGCATTAGAAGGGGAATTAATATTCGTTTTTTAGTAGTTAGAATATTTTGGGTTTAATTTGTTTTGCTCATACCTTGAGAATGTGATACTTTGTACAAGATGCGTTTACTTCGTAAGTCAGGGACTACCTGTATTTTGTTAGTACTGTTATCGCGAGATTTTGTGTGAACGGAAGAGAGAGGCGAGATCACGGTACTCGACACACCCCCACATGCGCACACACACCTAGAGAACGGGAGGCGCACAGCCAGCAGCCTAAGACTGTTCACTAACTTAAAAGGTATTTATAACTGTTGTAATACATCGTACATCCGTCAGTCATGATGTTCTAATATTTTATATGTTTATTTAGAATGCAAAGGATGAGAAACGCCCGTTTAGAACTTCTTTGACTTCTTAATGACGGACGGCCACGAGGTATTTCCTTTGTTAGAGCATGTCTACTCATTTCTCAGTACTGTACCCAAAGCATTGTGTTTTATTTCTGTACTTTCTGTCTTATTTCTGTAGTTTTTCACGGCATTAATAAACGCGCCCGTATGAACAAAGAAGCCGTGCTCTGTCGTCATTGAGAACGCCACAGCTGCAGTTCCTGGTTGCACCTCATGGTCTGACCATTTGACTGAGGATGGTATCCTGACGACAGGTTGGTAGAAGCGCCGATGGCTTGGCAGAAACCTCTCCAGACCTGTGACCCAAATTGGGGAGCTCTGTCAGAAACAATGTCCACAAGGATGCCGTGGAGGCGAAAAACATGCACCGTTATCTGATGGGCTGTCTCCATCGCCGAGGGGAGCTTAGACAAAGGGATGAAGTGGGCAGACTTAGAAAAATGGTCAACAATTATGCAAATGGTGGTATTATCATTGGAGATGGGCAAACCAGTAACGAAATTGAGTGCGATGTGGGACCAGGGCCGGTTAGGGATGGGAAGGGGCAATAATAGTCCAGCCGGAGGTCGGTTGCTGTGCTTGCTCCGAGCACAGATGGAACAAGCTGAGACGAAGCCCCTGACATCCCTCTCTAAGTTAGGCCACCAAAAATGGTCCTTGACTATAGTTGCAACATACGACGGACACCCGAGTGGCAAGCAAATCTTGTAGAATGGATCCAGGTGAGCACCTTACTGATGGTAGCTGGAGGAACAAATCTCTTATCCCTAGGGCCAGTACCTGGGTCGGGTACAGTCTGCAGTGGGTCCAGGATCACATTGTCGATCTCCTACATCAGGACACCCACCGTGCAGGATGGGGGAAGGATGTTAGAGAGGACCTGGGGTTCCTCCGCCAAAGCGAACTGCCGTGAGAGGGCGTCAGGTTTCACATTACGTGTTCCTGGAATCTATGAGCCGGAAAAATTAAATCTGGCAAAGAACAGTGACCAACGAGCTTGTCGAGCATTGAGTATCTTAGCGGTCTGAAGGTACGCCAGATTCTTATGGTCAGTGAGAACCACAAATGGAGTTTCAGCACCCTCTAGCCAGTGGCGCCACTCCTCCAGCGTCATTTTTATGGCCAGCAATTCCCTATCCTCAACATCATAGTTGCTTTTGGCTGGGGAGAGGCGTCGGGAAAAGAAGGTGCGGGGATGAAGCTTGTTGTCCTCCACTGACCTCTGGGAAAGAACAGCACCCACCCCAGATTCGGAGGTGTCGATCTCCACCACGAACTATCTGTGGGTGTCCGAGTGAGACAGAATGGGAGCTGTGGAAAACAAAGTCTTGAGGTCAGTAAAGGCTCTCTCTGCGTCCGGAGTCCAGTCGAACCTCCTGAGGGAAGACGTCAGATGAGTTAGAGGAGTGGCGACCTTTCTATAATCCTTTATAAAGACTCAGTAAAAATTGGCAAACCCCAAGAAGCGTTGAAGCTGTTTTTGGGTCGTCAGAGTAGGAGAAGAAGTGTGCTGGTTCCCATTTTTAAGAACAAGGGTGATGTACAGAGTTTTAGCAACTACAGGGGAATTAAGTTGATGAGCCACACGATGAAGATCTCGGAGAGAGTTGTGGAAGGAAGGCTTAGACAAGAGGTGACTATCTGTGAGCAGCAGTATGGTTTCATGCCAAGAAAGAGCACCACAGATGCCATCTTTGCTTTCAGGATGTTGATAGAGAAGTACAGAGAGGGTCAGAAAGAACTCCATTGTGTGTTTGTGGATTTAGAAAAAAAAAAGTATTTCTCTCTTTTGTTTTCTATTGTTTATTGTTTATTGTTTAAGGAAATTTTACCATTGCTGTTCATCCTTCTTTAGTTTTAGTAGGTCACTTTCGTAAATGAGCCATGAGGCTCAATAAGATTTACCTGACTAAATAAAGGTTGAATGAATATGACAGGGTGCTAAGAGAGGAGGTGTGGTATTGCATGAGGAAATCTGGAGTGGCAGAAAATATGTTAGACTAGTACAGGACATGTATGAAGAGAGCATGGCAGTGGTGAGATGTGCTGTTGGAGTGACAGATAGCTTCAAGGTGGAGGTGGGATTGCATCAAGGATCGGCTCTGAGCCCCTTCTTGTTTGCTCTGGTGATGGACCGACTAACAGATGAGGTCAGGCAGGAATCCCCATGGACTATGATGTTTGCAGATGACATTGTGATATGTGGTGAGAACAGGGAACAGGTGGAAGAGAACTTGGAGAGGTGGAGGTATGCACTTGAAAGAAGAGGAATGAAAGTCAGCCGTAGTAAGACAGAGTACATGTGTGTGAATGAGAGGGAGGCCAGTGGAACAGTGAGGCTACAAGGAGCAGAGGTCACAAAGGTGCAGGACTTCAAGTACTTGGGGTCCACTGTCCAGGAAAATGGGGAATGTGGTAAAGAGGTGAAAAAGAGAGTCCAGGCAGGATGGAGCGGATGGAGAAAAGTTTCAGGAGTGATTTGTGACAAAAAGGTGTCAGCAAAGGTCAAAGGAAAAGTTTACAAGACAGTGGTGAGACCAGCTATGTTGTATGGTCTGGAGACAGTGTCATTGACAAAAAGACAGGAGAAAGAACTGGAAGTAGCAGAAATGAAGATGCTGAGGTTCTCCTTAGGAGTGAAAAGGATGGATAAGATCAGGAATGAGATAATCAGAGGTACAGCACATGTTGAACAACTGGGAGATAAAGTTAGAGAGGCAAGACTGAGATGGTTTGGACATGTTCAGAGGAGGGACAGTGGCTATATTAGTAGAAGGATGTTAGAAATGCAGCTGCCAGGAAAAAGACACAGAGGAAGGCCAAAGAGGAGATATATGGATGCAGTTAGCAAAGGTGGGCGCCAGACCGCCAGGGAGCGCTAATCTGCTTATAGCGGACCTAAACAATTTGTCAGCGTTACAGCGGATTGACTAACTTTTATAATTCATAAGCGGATTTGCGCTATTTTTAATTTAAAATGCAGTACCGCTAATAACTAATTATCTATCAGTAAAAACGAAAAAACTTATTTACGAGCTCTTAAATCAACCGGACGACTGCTAACAGACCATATCCTGTCAGCGCCGGATGTGGTCCGTGACAAAAAAGTGTCCCCCTCAGTCTCTTGGCTAGAGAGAGCGCTCTCTCTATAGCAGTTAGCAGCCAGTGTGTTACTCTGCAGCCTTATTGCTTGTTTTCGAAGAGTCAGACGAAGAGTTTTTAACATGGAGGGTGAACTTATGGATGTTTCTCAGCGGCCTACGCGACGCGTCAGCGCCTCATTTGCCCTCTTCAAAATGGCGACGGCCACAGAAGCAAAGGACTTTACAACAAAACACGGTAAAAACAATTGTTTCTTTGCTGAGAAAATATATATTTCTTAGCTGACATTATAGCACAAGGTTTTTCTGAGCTTAACCGGTTCACGAAATGGTCAAATCTGCTGGATTTAAAAAAGTAGTTCGCCATTTGCCCTGTTCAAAATGGCGGCCGCAACGGCCACAGAAGCGTATGATTTTACAACAAAACACGGTAAAAAACAATTATTTCTTTGCTGAGAAAAAATATATTTCTTAGCTGACTTTATAGCACAAGATTTTTCTAAGCTTAACCGTTTCACGAAATGGTCAAATCTGCTGGATTTAAAAAAGTAGTTCGCCATTTGCACGTTAGCGTGTTAGCATTTAGCTTCCGCTAGCATTGCTAATGTTCTGTTCTCCGATATGTGTATATTTAATAAACCCTTGAGGCTACACAGAAGCATGCGTGACACGACTCCGTCTTAACAGGTAACCTTTATTACGGTCCGACCCGCAACACAATACCACACAAAGGTTCCTACCAGCCTGATACTACATCCCCCTTTCTGAATAGGATTTGTTGTGAGGGTCTACAAACATAATTGCACTAATACTTTCCTAAAGCAGAATGTGCTAGAACTCTAACTTATTATCACTGTTATTCATTTCTGATACACCAACAGTGCACAAACTCAAATCTCTTTACAGTCACAGTTCAGCCTAAGAACCCAGATGTATATAAATCTCAGAACAGTAATCTCTGTAACATTTAACTTTAACTAAGAGGGAGGGGTGGACTACCCAAATCCTCTAACTGAGTGTGGGGATTATTCTGCCCCATGCAGGAAACTCACTCAGTTCCTATGAACAAATATAATCATCCAGATAAGCTGGAGGTCTCCTATTTCTCAGTGAAACTCGACTCTCAGGTGGTGGAGTCTGATGGCTAGCCTCCTGCTGGTCTTCATCTGGATCAGGTGTGTGTGTGTAATTGTCAATGTTTTCTTCATGTACTGTCTCATGTGGAACAGCAGAAGTTTCAGTTGCTCTAGGAGTGTGTGAAAGGTGGTAGTTATTCCTTCTCAGCAAGCCTCTGGGTGTCTCGACAATGTAGGATCGAGGTGGACCTGCTCCAGACACTACTCTTCCTCTTGTTTGCAGATCTGTCACCCACACCTCCTCACCTGGATGTAGAGTTGACATGTTGTGAGCCCGGTGCCTCCGGTTGTAGTTTTGTCTTTGTTTCTGTCTATAATTGTCCTCTGCAGTCCTCAGTTTTTCCATATCAACATTCTTTGGTGTTAGTTGCGACTGAGTAACAGGAACAGTTGTCCTTATCCTCCTTCCCATGAGAAGCTCAGTCGGACTGAATCCATTTGCCAATGGAGCAGAACGGTAGGCCATGAGAGCGAGATACGGATCCTTCGACTTTTTAAGGAGAGTCTTGATGGTTCTGACAGCTCTCTCAGCCTCGCCGTTGCTCTGAGGAAAATTTGGGCTGGAGGTTTCATGGCTGAAACCCCATTCTTGTGCAAATCTTCTGAAGGAATCTGAAGCAAACTGTGGCCCGTTATCAGATCGGAGACATTCTGGTATGCCATGCCGTGCAAAGATGGACTTACAGTGTTCGATCACTCCTTCAGATGTTGTGGAGGTAAGTTTTGCAACTTCAAAAAATCTGGAGAAATAATCCACAACAATCAAATATTGTTTTTCCTTAAACTGGAAAAGATCAGCTCCCACCATGGCCCATGGTCTTTGTGGGAATTCAGTGGGCAGTAGTGGCTCTTTGTGTTTTGTTCTCTCCCGACAGCATGTGTCGCAGGTCTCCAACAGCTTAATCAGCTCGCTGCTGAGACCCGGCCACCACACTGAATGTTTGGCCCTTTCTCTGCATTTAGTTATTCCCAAGTGACCCTCATGTAGTTTCAAAAGAATGTCCTTTCTGAGAGAAGCTGGAATCACTATTCTGCTACCATAAAGAAGCAGACCATTTTGAACAGTAAGTTCACCTGAGAATGGCAGATAAGGCTGAACACTTTTCTCAGTAGAGTATTTATCTGGCCATCCTTCTACACAGAACTTTTTCAGCTGTTTGAGTATGCTGTCGTCGTCCTGATGTCTTTGGATTTCTCTCAGTCGTGGTTCCGTGGCAGGTAAAGATGCAACGACTGAGTCAACATACAAGTTGACCTCCTCTTCTTGCAGACCTCCTGACTCGCTGGAGATTGGAGCTCTGGACAAAACGTCAGCTGTAGCAATATTTTTGCCAGCCACATGGGAAATACTGTAAGAATATCTCATTAGTCGCATTCGTAGTCGCTGTATGCGAGGAGGAAGATCGTTTAGACTCTTCGACCCCAGCAACGGGACTAATGGTTTATGGTCAGTTTCAATGTGGAAACTCTTCCCGATCAGAAACTCTGCGAACCTCTCACAGGCCCACGTTGAAGCGAGAGCCTCTTTCTCAATCTGAGCATACCTCTGCTCCGTGTCGCTGAGAGACCGTGATGCATATGCCACCGGCTTCCACTCTGTATCAGTGTTTTTCTGAAGTAAAACTGCACCGAGTCCATACGATGATGCATCCGCTGACACACGTGTCTCTGCATTCGGGTCGTACAATGCTAGTCCTGGTGGTGTTGTCAGATCAGTTTTAATAGCGTCGAAAGCTTGTTGCTGCGGTGAACCCCACGACCACATGTTTGACGTCTTCAGAAGATCTCTCAAGGGTCTGGTTTTTTCTGCTAGGTGGGGAAGGAACTTCCCAAGATGGTTCACCATACCCAGAAAGCGTCTCACCTCACTTATGTTTCTGGGCTCCTCCATGGCTCTGATAGCGCTGACTTTATCCGGGTCTGGACTGACCCCTGATGCATCGATGACTTGTCCCAAGAACTTTATTCTGCGTTTAGAAAACTCACATTTGTCATTTAGTGTTACATTCGCCTCCTGGAGTCGAAACAGTGCCTTCCTCAGTCTTTCATCGTGCTCCTGCTGTGTCGTCCCCCAGATGAGGACATCATCCATCTGACAAAGGACTCCATCCAGGCCCTCCAGAATCCGTGACATGCGTTTCTGGAAGTGCTCGGGTGCTGATGAAATCCCAAAGCAGAGCCGATTGTAGCAATACCGGCCAAAAGGTGTGATGAAGGTGGTGAGCAGTGAAGACTTCCTCGATAGTGGAATCTGCCAGAATCCAGCATTGGCATCCAATTTGGAAAACACTTTTGCTCCTGCCAGCTGTCCGAGCGTGTGCTCTACTGCTGGGAGAGGATGTTTTTCTCTCATGACATATTTATTCAGTTCTGTGAGATCAATGCATATTCTCACCTTGCCCGAGCTCTTGGGGACAACCACCATAGGCGCACACCAGTCTGTTGGCTCCTCCACTTTGGTGATGACTCCTTCCCGTTGCATACGGTTGAGCTCTTCTTTAACTTTAGGCAGCAGTGGCAGGGATATCCGCCTCGGCGTTGAGAGGGAGAAAGGCTGCGCATCTGGTGACAGAACAATGTTATATTCACCCTCCATCAGTCCTAGTCCTGTGAAAAGTTTTGGAAACTCCTGCCTCACAGCTTCAATGGAGTCCAAACTAATTTGGTTTATTCTGGCAACCAGTTTTAATGCCATTGCAGCACGTCCACTCAGCAGTGATGTACACAAGTCCTTCACAACATAAATGTCCTCCTTGGTACTACCACTGTTGTTACTGAGAGTTGCTGTAAACATGCCTTTCACCTTCAAATCGGTGCCTCCCGGTCCCTGTAGGATTTTCTTTGGTTTATCTAATTTGCCTAATTGATGCTGAGAATACCATGTCTCTGGGACAGCTGTGACATCAGCTCCTGTATCTATTTTAAATACAGTCTTATGTTTGTCCACCAGTATGTCTGTCATCCATGGATTTTCATTAGCTTCTGTAGAAAGTGATCCCAGGAAAGCAACATCCTTGTCTATATTTGTGCTTTCTGTTTCAAATCCAGCATTTACTTCACATATTTTTTTATTTCTGCAGACTTTTGCAAAATGTCCCTTCTTTCCACAATACAGGTAGTCCCCGACTTACGAGCGAGTTCCGTCCCTAGGGGGCGCTCGTATGTCAAAATTTCGTAAGTAGGATCACATAGTAAAAAAAAAAAAAAAAATATATTTTTTTTTTTTTACTTTTTATTTTATTTTTTTTTTTTATAAATGAATACATGTACAGTACTGGACAGTCACCAAGCACTTAGCCTATCCTAACACAGTTTTTAAAGATGAAGGAATAAGTTGAATTGTCTCCCTTTCACATAAAGGGAGCAGTGGCGGCCGCCACTAGAGGGCGCTAGGGGCGCCGCTCCTCCTTGGAACTGCAGCTTTTCTTCTTCACCATTTGAATATTTTTTTTTTTTTTATAAAAGTGAAATAATAAAATAAAAATATTTCGAAATGCATGCATATATGTTTTTAGTTGTGTAGGATAAATATTTTATGAGTAATGATTGTTTTGTTTGTTTCAAAAAACGTTTTCTGATTGTGAGTGACGTACTTCCGGTTTCCCCGCTCGGCGCCGCCTGGGGGCTTTTCCCATGCTTTTCCATTGAATCTAATTATAACTATCCGCCGCTAGCGGCCGTAGTTTATGTCCCATCAGTACAAAACTTTTGGACTGTACAGGTCGCATTTTCCCCCGCCCTCGAGCCTGGACTGTCTCTTATGCCACGGATCGACAGCACTTCCGGTTCGAGCCAAGGAGGGGGGGAGCGGGGGATTCCCTCTGTTTACAGTCAGACCTGATCATCACACGGACAACTAGCGAGTAGCGACGTTGAAACAGCAGTAATTATTAATGGTGCCTTTCTACACAGGTAAGCAAGTAATAATTAGTGAGTTTAATAAATCGCTGAGCACACATGAGCAAAGTTTGAGCTGTTTTCATCTGTGTTCGGGACATGGTGGTGTGTGTGGGACGGTGGTTGTTGCAGTCAGTCACAGTAGCTAGTAGCTGTGCTCATGGTTGTGGTGTACTGTCTGCAACATTATAAAAGTTGCTACTTGCTGCTAGTTATAAACCCGAATGTGTGAAGACGACTCCTGTCTGTCCATCTTCAGCTCATGAACTGTTTACTCCTCAGAGTGTCTGTCTGTGTTAGTTAACTTTTGTCTCGTTTCGTTTAGCAGCAGTTGCAAATTTTCTGATGAATAAATCTGAATGAATAAATAAACTTTAGTTTTAGTTTAGTTTAGTTAAACTTTAGTTTCATTATAAGTTGTGCTGTTGTTTCAAAGACACTAAACTTAAATAAATCAAGTAGCAGAAAGATTTAAGCATTAAATAGTTTGAATTTTTCATGTTATGAAACAGTGATTATATAATTATTTGAAAGGTTATTATTTTTATTCTGGAAAGGTTGAGCTCCATTCTCCCTGATGACCAGAAGAGCAAGCTCATTTCACAAGCATATGATGGTGCGAGTGTCATGAGAGGAGCCACAGGTGGTGTACAGAAGAAGATCCAAGATGTCTATGTAAATGCACACTATATATATATCACTGCTATGCTCACCAGCTTAATCTTATCATGCAGCAGGTGACTTCCCATATCTCAAAAGTGAATATTTTCTTCTCAGACCTGGCTGGATTCTCCGGCTTTTTTTCAAGATCGCCAAAGAGAACCAGTATTCTCGATGAAGTGGTGGCCCACAGAGTTCCAAGAGCAAGCACAGTGAGGTGGAACTTCCACAGCCGAGCTGTGAACACTGTTTTTGAACACAAAGAAAAACTGCTCCAGTGTTTTGAAACCATCAGGGACTCAGGACAGTTTGATCCTACCACTGTTAGAGAAGCTGGAGGCTTTGTGAGGCTGCTGGAGGATGATAGCTTCAGCTTTTTCCTGAAACTGTTCCATCTGGTCATGCCTCATGTGGACATTCTCTACAACCAACTCCAGAAGCGGACCATCGACTCAGTCTTTGTTCAGAGAATCATGCAGCAGTTCACAGACCACATTCAAAAAATCAGGTACCGGTAAATTGAAATTAATGTGTATGTTGTGCTGTTTAATATTACTGATACAGTATTTTGTTAATGTCTTATGATTGAACTACTTCACATTTCTTGTTATTTTACCTGGTGACTAAAATATGAACACTGTTCTCTTATGGTCCTGCAGAGACTCACTCCCTACTATTTGTGGCGAACACAGTGGCAGTGTATCCCAGATGGCTAAGAAACGCCGCACACTGGGCCCTGGTGAACGTCAGAGGATAGCTACAGAGGATAGCTACAGAGGTGAGCAGCTACAGAGGTGAGCAGCTAAATGCATGTCTTTTACCGTACAATGTTTTTCATCATATTAGTTCTGTATTTTGAAAAAGTGAGGAGCACTACATCTTTCTAATTACAATGTCAATTTGAATTGTTGCTATTAAATGTACACATATACTCATAAATTGTTAGATGTTAAATAATTAGAAAGCTGACTAGCCATTTCCCTATCCTCTTGAATACCAGGAAAAATAAATATTGTCCATGCCCAATATTTTATTATTCATATGGAAGAGAAAGGTGCCAAAACCCACCCTTTCATATTTAGCATAATTGAAAAGCACAAAATCAGTCAGAGAATCTTTATTGCCATTTGCACCACATGTGGTACATGTGATGAAACAAGATTATGTACACAGGGTCCCAGTTACATCCACCAATAAAATGTAAGAGAAAAACAGTAATAACATCTAAGTAGCTTAAATTACAACCTTGAACTACTTATTCATTTAAATACATCCTGTTGCACCATTGAAATTCTACCATGTTGTTTTTTACTATGTTTGTAGGACCTTGTATTACTTTTTCATTTGTAGGTACTTTATTTTTGTACCTTTATTGCATGCTTTAGTATTATTTTTTTTGTTTGTTCTTTGTTGTTTTAGTGAGTTAAATTGTTGGTTCTCAATCTGAGCATTTCATTGTACTGTTGGCCTAGTTTTAATCTGCATTTGATAAATAAACACCAGAAAAACTTGAAACGTTATTTTTTCATTTTTGAGAAAATAGCCCCCCCTGGTGGTTAACTGAGGAACCGCCACTGAAAGGGAGCAAGCTCCCCATGGAGCCTGCAGGGAGGAGGGAGACAATTCAACTGACTCCTTCATCTTTAAAAACTGTGTTAGGATAGGCTAAGTGCTTGGTGACTCTACAGTACTGTACATTTATCTATTTATTAAAAATATACAGTATATAAGTATTTTTATTTTTTTTTATTGTTTTTTATTTATAAATAGATAAATGTACTGTAGGCTGATACAGAGAGAGAAGCCTCAGGTCAAAACTGTCAAGGTGTGGAACAATGATAGCATAATGGCCCTGCAAGGATGTTTTGACTGCACAACATGGGAAGTTTTTAGTTCCCCCAACATTGATGAACAGGTTACAGCAGTGTCAGACTACATTAACTTCTGTGTAGATTCTGTAATCCCATCTAAATGTTTCAAAGTATACCCAAACGATAAGCCCTGGATATCAAATATACTAAAAGAGCTCCTGGTCAAGAGGAGAAACACTTATAACGATCTGGATGAAACGGCTCGAAGGGCCCTGCAAAAACAAATAAAAAGGCAGATACAACTTGATAAACACAAATACAAAGAGAAAATAGAGGCCTCTCTGGCATCTGGAAACAGTAGACAGGCATGGCAGGGAGTAAAGACTATGACTAACATTCCACACAAAGGTAAAGGGCCATCAAATCAATATTTGCCTGAAATTAGAGGAGCAGAGTTACCAAATCAGCTTAATAATTTCTTCTGCAGGTTTGAAGAAAGCTGCAAAGACACCGCTCATCAGAGGAGCGAGCAGGATGTGCCCCCAATGCCTCCATTTACCATAAAATTGTCAGAGGTCGAACAGATGTTTAGAATCTGTAATCCTCAAAAAAGCCCTGGACCTGACAACATCTCTGGCAAGGTTCTTAAAAATTGTGCCTCACAACTAGCACCAGTTTTTACAGATATTTTTAACTATTCTTTGAAACACCATATAGTTCCTTTATTATGGAAAACATCCATAATTGTGCCGGTGCCTAAAGTTCAAAGGCCATCAGGGTTAAATGATTTCCGTCCCATCGCACTGACATCTCTGGTGATGAAGAGCTTTGAGCGTATAATTAAAAAAGGCCTTCTCTGTCAAACACAGCATCTTCTAGACCCACTACAGTTTGCATATCAGCCCTCTAGAGGGGTGGATGATGCTGTTCTGACCATGCTGCATTTACTCTATTCCCACCTTGAAAGACCAAAAGCACATGTAAAAATTTTATTTGTGGATTTTTCATCAGCTTTTAATACTGTAATTGAATAAATAATGATGTATGTAAGGTATTTAATCACTTACTGAGCCACCATTATTGGATGCGCAGTTTAGCAGACTTTAATCTTGCACAAACTGCCACCAAAGTGCGAGTTCTTCCTTTTTCCGATACTAAATTGTTTTTACTGTGATTAATCAGAAATGTAATTTCACACTTAGACTTCAATTTATGTTGGTCTACCAAAAAATTAGACCTTTTATTGAAACTATCACAAAAATTACATAAACATTTGTATCGATATTAGCTCTGATTTAATAACTACGTTGACAAGAATTCAAATTAAAACAAACAGACAGTTGGACCTTTCTGTTGGCACATTACTTAAAGTTTACCATGATGAAAATAAACATAAGGAGGAGTTTAAGGAGGAAAGATAAAAGATTGAAATGAAATGGTTGAATCTTATCTTGAGATGTTTAACCAGTGATAGCACCCTCTGCTCGGTTTCGGCTGGACGTCCGTCCCGTGATGAAACACTTTTACCTTCGTGAAGATGATCCTGTCTCAACTCCGGTAAATTAGTCAAGCCAGACGCGCAGGCTGCTGCGTTTTACAGGCGACCACTTTCATCTTGCCACGGTCTCGTGAAGTCTGCGTCGGCCTCCCAGAGTGATGCCTGGTTCTGGTTTTGTTCAAGATAACTTCAGAAAGAGTGTCACCGCTTGGAGCTGTGACACTCGAAGTGGTTCACAGCTGACGTGCTGTTTGAACCTTTGCTGAAGACGTGGGCCTTTGGTGCCTGGCCGGAACGTACATCAGCTTGGAGAAAAACGTCCGTGCGTCTTCCCTTCTCCCTCAGAACTCCAAAACCCAGTGAGTGCTGAGAACTGAGTCCCAGCACGGAGACAAAACAAAAACCTGCAGGTGTGAAAACAGAGCACTCTCTGTTTAAGCACAGATGAATTGTTTTTAGAACGGACGGGAGACCGAAGATTAAGTTATGTCTAGAACTTCTCCTTCGAAACAAAAACAGTTCAAACAAATACGAAGAATTGTTCATTCAACTTTAGACACATTCTGCATAGAGCAGACAGTTTAAAGCACGATCATTCTGAGATGTTCTCTTAACTTTGTCATATTTAAAATATACCAGCTTAGTAAAATCATCATTGAAATGACAAAAATACTGTTTGATCAATTCTGAATTAACACACATTAAAGAGAAAGTTCAATCTGATTAATTAGTGTCCATTAATTCATAATAATTGTTAACCAAAATAGTGTTTACTCGTCTCCTTGAAGGCTTCAAGAAGGTGTAACACTGAGAGTTCCAAAGAGATGCAGAGAGGTGTCCTTGAAGGTCAAGACAGAGGCCTATATCACTACAATACTATTCAGCCAAAGATTTTAACAGAAATCTTAACAAAAGAGTTTTTAATCTCACAGAGCTTGGTTTTATGGATTACAGACTTTTTAACAGGTAGGGTCCAGCAGGTCAGAGTGGGTTCAACACTCTCTGACAAAACAACCACCAGCACTGGCTCTCCCCAAGGGTGTGTTTTATCTTCACTGTTATTTATTCTGTACACAAACTCCTGCAGAAGTACTTTCCCAAATAGACATTTAATTAAATATGCTGATGACACTGCCCTGGTAAGCCTTTTAAACGACAAGGAAGAAGAGCACGGACCAGTTCTGGACTTCTTCATTAATTGGTGCAAACAATCGAAACTGGTTCTGAACACGGACAAAACAAAAGAAATGACCATTGACTTCAGGAAGCTTCAGTCATTCTCTCCAACAACCATCAATGGAGAGAAGATTGAAACTGTCTCGTGCTACAAGTACCTGGGCGTGGTTCTGGACTGTCACTTAAAGTGGGACTCATGGGCTGACCTTATTTGCACCAAGGCTCAGCAGAGGATGTATTTTTTAAAGAAACTGGGTTCTTTTAGAGTCAATAACTCAATGCTTTTAATGTTTTATTCTGCTTTTATTGAAAGTATTTTAACATTTTGTAACATATGTTGGTTTGGCAATGCTACAGAGGCTCAGAAGAAATCCTTGAGAAGTATAGTAACTACAGCCAGCAAACTGTTAGGGACCACTCTGCCAAGTATGGAAAAGATATACATGGACAGAGTTATGAGGAAGGCAAACAAGATTATAGCAGACAACACACATCCCCTAAGATCTTCATTTGAGTTGCTTCCTTCAGGGCGAAGGTACGGCCTTCCTTTATTCTCAAGAAACAGAACAAAATTCTCTTTCATACCACAAGCAATTAAATCGATAAATAATACTAAGGTATCATGACTTACTGAGCACAAATGTCTTTGCTGTAATGATGGATGTTAATGTCATGTTTGTATAAGTACCGTATGTCCTTTATGTCAATGCCTGCTGACAATGTTGCAAACTAATTTCCCTACGGGGACAAATAAAACTATCTATCTATCATCATGTACAGTACTGTACAGTCACCAAGCACTTAGCCTATCCTAACACAGTTTTTAAAGATGAAGGATTCAGTTGAATTGTCTCCCTCCTCCCTGCAGGCTCCATAGGGAGCTTGCTCCCTTTATGTGAAAGGGAGACAATTCAACTTATTCCTTCATCTTTAAAAACTGTGTTAGGATAGGCTAAGTGCTTGGTTACTGTCCAGTACTGTACATGTATTCATTTATTTAAAATAAAAATTAAAAATAAAGTTAAAAAAAAATGAAAAAAAATCTTTATTTTTATTTTTATGAGATGCATGCTCTTAAGTCCGGGACCTCGTAAGTCAGAGCGCTCGTAAGTCGGGGACTACCTGTAATTGCAAGCTGCTTCTCTAGCAGGGCATTGCTGCATACTGTGTCCTTTCATGTCACCACATCTTCTGCACTGGACCTTTTTATCCTGTGTTGTTTTTGTGACAAAAGGTTTGAACGCGGCCTTCAGTTGTCTGTAGCGCGCGCTCCCGCTCGCGTGTACGCGGTCCAACTGCGCTCCCACAATGTCCGGCTTGAAGTTAGCATGAAGCATTTCCTGTTGCTTTTTTACTAGCTCGCTCTGACGGGCTCTGTTTAACGCCTTCTCGAGCATCAGTTCAGCGTCCATTTGTAGCTGTTCTGATAGTCTTTTATCTCTCAAACCCACGACGAATCTGTCACGCACCATCTCATCATGCAAAGTCCCGTATCCACAGTATTCAGCCAAACAGTGCAGCGCGGTGTGAAAGCCGTCGATGGACTCACCCGTCTCCTGTTGGCGCTGATTGAATTTCGCCCGTTCAAATATAACATTCCTGCGGGCTACGAAGTGAGCATCCAGCCGTCCTCTAACAGTCTCGTACTCACTCGCTTCTTCTGGAGTTAGATGCAGGGAAACCAGTATATCTTCTGCCTCGTCCCCCATGGTGTAGATAAGCGTGTTTACTTGGTTTTCATCCGCTTGTGTCTCCAAACCAGACGCGATACGAAACCTCTCGAAACGCTTTATCCACTTCGTCCAGTCTTCAGCTCTGAACGTGAACTTTTCTGGCGGGGCGACTTGAAACTGGTTCATGATGACGTCGTTTTTAATTATTCTCTCTCTTCACTTGGTATTTTATACTTTTACACTTCTGACACCATGTTCTGTTCTCCGATATGTGTATATTTAATAAACCCTTGAGGCTACACAGAAGCATGCGTGACACGACTCCGTCTTAACAGGTAACCTTTATTACGGTCCGACCCGCAACACAATACCACACAAAGGTTCCTACCAACAGCCTGATACTACAGCTAATACATAAGCGCTTTTGAAATTGCGGACCTAAATAAATTAATAAATGCTTTAGAAATAGCGGAACTAATTTTTGGATTGGCGTTGCCCAGCACTGGCAGTTAGAGAGGACATCAAGGTAGTTGGAGTGAGGACAGAGGATGCAGAGGACAGAGTGAGGTGGAGGAGGATTACTCACTGTGGCGACCCCTGAAAAGGGAAAAGCCGAAAGAAGAAGAAGAAGAAGAGTAGGCCAGTCCACCACCGCCTTAATCTTCGCTGGGTCTGACCTTACCTGTCCTCTCTCGAATATGAACCCCAGGAAGGAGACTGTAGAGACGTGAAACTCGCACTTTTCAGTCTTGACATATAAATGGTTTTCCAGAAGACGCTGTAACACAGATTTCACATGGTAAATGTGTTGGTCCTGATCTTTGAAAAAAAATGAGAATGTCATCTAGGTAGACGAAGACGAACACCCCAAGGAAATCCCGTAGCACATCATTTACCAGTGTCTGAAAAACGGCAGGGGCATTGGTTAAGCCAAAAGGCATGACCAAGTACTCAAAATGGCCCATGGGTGTCTTGAAGGAGGTCTTCCATTCATCTCCCTGGCACATACGTACGAGGTGATATGCATTTCTGAGATCCAAATTAGAAAATACTGTTGCTTCTCGAAGTTGCTCATAAACTGAATCGATGAGTGGAAGAGGGTACAGTATTTGTTTTTAATTGTAATTTGATTAAGGTCCCAGTAATCAATACAAGGTCGAAGAGACTTATCTTTCTTTGCCACAAAGAAGAAACCAGCACCCAGAGGGGATGTGGATGGACGGATGATGCCACTCTTTAAAGAAGCCTCGATGTATTCCGTCATCATCGCTCTTTCAGGACCAGAGATGTTGTACAGCCGGCTAGATGGTAGTGGAGCTCCGGGTATCAGATTAATGGCACAATCGGCCCGTGTGATGGTAATGACAAGGCTTTTTGTTTACTGAATACAGGTGCTAAAAGAGTGGTAAACTTCAGGGACAACGGATAAATCAACAATGGGTTCACATAGTGTTTGTTTGACGGGGCTAGAAGATATGGCTGAGCGAAGACATTCAGCTGAGCAACGCACCCCCAATTGTCAATATGACCTTCCTCCCAATTGATTTGAGGGTTATGTAACCTGAGCCATGGGTAACCAAAATGATGGGTAACCTCTGATTCTCAACAATAAGAAAATCACCCAACTGTTGGTGGTTACCAGATACCACAAACCTAAATTTTATTGTCTTGTGTGAAATGGTGGAAACGGTTTGACCAGTGAGAGCTGAAACAGAGATGTCTTGGTCCAATTTCAGAGACTGGATCTGGAGTTCGTCCACCAAGCTCTGGCTGATCAAATTTTGTTCAGCACCCGAGTCGATTATGAAAAAACTCAGGACAGTGTTACACTTTTTTACTATTTTATGCTTATGTGTATTAAATGTTTTAGTGTTTAGTGTTTAGATGGTTACTGTTGCACCGAGGGACTGAGAGAAATGCAATTTTGGTCCTGTGTATGTCCTGTACATATTGCAGTTCTGACAATAAAGTTGACTTTGACTTTTGACTTTGAAAGTCACAGCATTAATACAAAGAGTGACGGGCAGTTTCAAATAATTTACAGGAGAATCAGAAATAGTACCCACCAGCATCTCCTGTTTAACTGGTGGGCTCAATCTTTTATCCGCAGGGAACAGGTGGATAAAGTGTGTCCCTTCCTTCCACAATATAGACAGGCTTTGTTTTGTAGGCATCTATGTCACTCCTCTTGTGTCAGCCGAGTGTGTCCGATCTGCATCGGCTCGGGTTCGGAAAATGACGTCATGGGAACCGGTGGAATCCTTCCGGATGACAGCTGTTGATGGGCATCGTAGTTCTCCTCCATCTGACGTTCTCGAGCTCTGTTATCAACTTTAATAGCTAAGGCAATAGTTCTATCTAGGTCAGCAGGTAATTCACTAGTGAACAGTTGATCTTTAATGTTGCTATTGAGCCAATTTAGAAAAGCACTACGTAACGCCCTCTCACCCCAACCGGATTCCTCCGCGAGAATGCGGAAGCGAATGGAGAATTTGACCACCGTCTCTCTTCCCTGCCGGACTGAAAATAATTTCTGAGCGGCTTCCTCTTGTAACAAAGGATAGTCAAATACCTTGAGAAAGTCCTGGATGAAATCAGCAAATGGCAAAGTCTCGATTGGAAGTCGTCGGAGTTAAGCGTTGGCCCACTGCAGGGCTTCACCCTTAAGAGAGGCAACAATATATGACACACGAGATGAGTCAGAGGAGTACATTACCGGGGTACGGCTGAACGCCAGGTTGCATTGAAGCAAAAAACCACCGCATTTTCTTGTATCGCCCTCAAAAAATTCTGAAGGCTTGATGTCAGGTTCCTTGATGTGTTGAACGTGCCTGGTCTCCGTGGGTTCCATGCTTGTAGACTGTTTGGGAGGAGAAGAGGGATTAATGTTTGTCCTTTGTTGGAGAGAATGTACCATACTCTCTAGTTGAAGGAGATTTTTCTGCATAGTTTCCCCAGACTACTACCTGGTCGACTACCCAGTCGTGCCAGAGGGGTCAGTTTGGCTGGGACAAACTATCATGGTGGAGCTCGTACGACCCCGAAGTGGCAGACCGAGAAAGAATACACAACAACCAGGAATACAAAATAAGTGTTCTTTATTTACAGGTGAAGGTGGAAGCCTGGAGCTGTAAGAGAACGGAGTAGAGGTGAGTATCCAATCTTGGAGGCTTGATGTTTAAATCTTGAAGTAATCAGAATGGTCTTACTTGTTGTCTTAGATGGATGAATCAAAGAAGAGGAGTGGTCCTGGTTTTTGGCGAGGTGTTGGAGTAGGTGAGGAGCGGTGGAGAGAGGAACAGGTATACCCAGTATTTGTTGAATCGCTGATGAGACTGAACTCTTGATGTTATCTGCAGGTGCACCCGAGAGTGCAGGAGGAAGACCGTGGAAGGACTTCAGAGGAGCAGGACATGGAGGTCCTGGAGAGGAGCACAGTGTAGTTAAACATTTATGAGTCCCAAAATGTAATTAAACACTTATGGGTCACCAACCTGTAGGAAGTTTAGGTTCTGGTCAGTTTACTGACTTTACCATATTCCAGGTGCAAGTTGGCGCAGATTTTATCTGACCCAAATTCAAACGAGTTCACTCTTTTTTGGATTAAACCGATTAACTGTGACTAGACAAAATGTAATTTCACGAGAAACGTCAACTTATGTTGATCCACCAAGAGATGAACCTTTTATTGAGCAAATCATAAAAGTACATCAAACATTTGTATCAAGATTAGCTCTGATTTAATAACTACTGTAGACAAAATTCAAATTGAAACAAACAGACAAGTTAAGGTTTAACTTTTCTGCTGGCACGTATACTTGAGAGTTACTGGCTTAGGGAAATTAAGCTTAAGGAGGAAGTTTAAGGAATGAAAGATTAAGTTTCAAAGAAGTCAATTATTTTGAATAAGACAAGGTGACACCTTTTCCCAAACGAGTTACAGCTGAGCTCCCGCACGCTCAGCAAACATCAACGACTCTTTACCTGGTGACGATACGTCTCTGTAGATAAGAGCTGAGAAGTAGCGTGGACACTTAACGGATTGTTTGGTCCAGTAGACGTCCAGTTGAACTTCAGCGCGTGTGTGCTGATTCAACGATACGTGAAACTCACCTCTCTCGGCAGGAAACAAGGCCAACATCCTGAATAGTTTCAAAATAAGACTTTCAGAAAACAAATTCTTTCAGAAAAAAATGAGTGAGTTACAGCAAAGCTCTGCGGTAACTCTGGTTGAGAAACGTACGTCTAATTGGCAAATGACCACAACGTTCAAGCAGTTGAGAGAAGAACCAAGTTCAGTCTTCCCTTTGCACTGAAGCCAAAACGGGAAGTAAGAGTTTTATGTGTAGGGCGGGATCAGCTCAATTCATCCCGCTTATTGGCTGTTTTAAGAAAGTAAAGGAGTGATTTTTCCGTTCCCAGAGTCGGAAGATCTCTGAAGGACAGCAGGAAAACTGTTTAGAGAAGCGGCCAGATGGACTAGCCAGTAAAGTGAAATATTATGTCTAGCTTGATAGACAAAGCAGAGAAGTTTCACTTAAGAAGTTACCCTGAACTGTACCTTAGATTTAAAGCACACTTGTACTGAAGAATAAACCCAGCACAGGAGTGTCAACTCATGCAAATAACAGATCATCATTAAATGACAAAAATATACTGTTGATCAATTCTGAATTAACACAAAGAAAAAGAAAATCTATTTCTGAGTGATTTGTGTCTCTTAATTCAAAGTAAACTGGAATAAAACAGTAATTTTGTCCTTCATTGTAGGTTTTTCAGAGAAAAGGAGATTCACTTGAGAGCTGCAGTGAAAAGTGAATTCAGGTGTTTTAACCAAAAAGTTAGAAATCAGGTGCTCCACTACAACAGGCAATAAGGATTGGCTGCGAATGAACAGGTAGGAGACTGGTTTCAAGTTTACTCAAAGGCAGAAGTTGTCCCAGCACTGAAGAGGTGTCTAGCTGTTGCTTAAGTAAGCCACCAGAATCAGTCCTCCTCAGGCAGCAACAGGTGGGTCTCATCAGGCTAATTAGATATGTGCTGTGGAGAGAGTGAGAGAAGGCAAACCAGAAAGAAAAAACAGGATCCTACATCAACAGAATAACCTTCTGTCATTTTATCATTAAAGTATAACCTTGTGTTATTTGCATGAGCAGTGTTATTCTTCAAAATATTTTATGGTCATTGCTATTATGCTGGTGTATTCTTCAATATGTGGACATAATAATCAAAGCACTGTCTAAAGTCGAAAGATATGTCAAATTGAACTTTTAGTATTTGTTTAGAAAGTGTGAGACAGTTAAATCGGTTTAAATCAGAAGCTGGCGCCTGTTTCTGCTCTTCTCTTAAAACAATCTGTTCTCCCTCGTATAAACAATTCCTTCCTGACTTTTGCTTGACGTCAACTAATCTCCTCCCATTCCTGGATTGAACCAACCAATCGAGAAGGACAGAGTACTCTGACGTTAAGCTCTCTTTAAAAGTTCTGAACTTCCTGGAACGTCAGTTGCTACAAGGAAGTTTAAGAAGTAATGACTTTCTCTTTAGCTGTTGAACATCGGTCAAACGCCAAAGACCCCGTTCTTCAGCCAGGGACTTATGACATGCCGTTGTAAGCCCGACTCGAGCGTTGAGCTCCAAGCTTTGAATGAATTTTCCTCTCAAGGAATATTTCATCTTGAAAACCAACCGGAACCAGTGCCACTACCTCGGTTCGGTTGATGCGGATCTCAACGCGGATCTCAGCGAGACGCTGAGAGTGAACATGCTGGAAGCCTGCAAAACGTAGCTGGATGGACGATCCGTGCACATTTAAGGCTAACCCCACTTTACCATAGCTGGGACAGATGATCTTCACAAAGGTAAAAAGTCGATGTTCATTAGGGGACCTGAAATCCCACGGACGCCGGCCGAAGAGTGTGCCATATCTGGTTGAAACTTACTTCAAGATAACTCCCTCCCCCTTACTTCCTTTTTCCTCCTTCTCTCCTAAACCTTCTCTTCGCCAGTAATATTAAGTTAAACGTGCCTGCAGATATAAGTAATATGTCATCTTATTTTCTTGTTTCTGTCGTCCAAAATTTTAATCTGCTGACGTTTTAAATTATAGGAATCTAATCGATCAATCAATGTACATGTTATGATGTTAAATGTAATGATTTGTTAATATATGATTCCAGTTCTACTGGGTCAAATATAAATAACGTATCATTGTCACTTACATCTAATCTGACCGCACAAATTAATTACTTGGTAATCCTGAAAAAGAAGAGAACTCGTGAATAATTGATGATATTTTGTGTCAGGATCAAAGCTGGGCGCCAGACCGCTAGGGAGCGCTAAAGCGCTAATCCGCTTACAGTGGACCTAAACTTTTTGTCAGCGTTTTTGTGGATTGACTAACTTTTATAATTCATAAGCGGATTTGTGCTATTTTTATTTAAAATGCAGTACCGCTAATAACTAATTATCTATCAGTAAAAACCAATACACTTATTTACAAGCTCTTATGCTGCTTGTTTTACCTTTTTCCCCACCATAAAGAGCAGAGGAGGAAGGGTTGGAGGGGGGAGGGGGGCAGAGCGGAGAACAGACTCGGATCTACCATGTAGGTAAATGATGCCGTTGCCTGGGGATCCCATCAGCATGGGGCCCCGGCCCCGCCGCGCCCCGGCCAGTCACCTACATTCCTAACATTGATCCTGCTTGTTAATGTACATTTAACATAAAAATAATTATAGTTACGATGAAAACGATCATTAAATACGCAATAAAAAAACGGTCGATTTCTTTATCCCCCTACTAAAAATGGACTATTCCATCTTGACATCTTCCGGGTCAGAGTTGAACTCAGGGGCTTCTGTGGCTAGCTGGCTGCGCTCGGTGTCTTCATAAATCCGTAGAGAACCCCGCTGTTTCAAGCCAAATTAACGTGGCCGGATGATTTTATTGAGGGTTTTGTGTCGACCACGCGACGGTGAGTCGTTATTTTTATGTATTTTAGTTACTTTTCATTAAATCTGTTGACTACCTATAGACGCTAACAACTCTGTCCAGCTGGTTGTGCTGGGTTACTAATGGATAAATCCGTAGAGAACCCCGCTGTTTCAAGCCAAATTAACGTGGCCGGATGATTTTATTGTGTGTTTTGTGTCGACCATTCGACGGTGACTCATTAGTTTTATGTATTTGGGTTACTTTTATGTATAAATGCGGTGGCGACACACCCGTGTATTTGAGATTTAAAAGTGGTTTAGGGATTAAAAGTTCATTCTATTTTTTGTTAATTTCGTGGCCGAATAGAATATATGTACGTAAAGTATTAAATAAATCCTTTGATTTTTGTAATTTCATCCTTTTAGGATCATTTTTGTTACTTTTCAGTTGGCAGTGTAGTGCAAATTTTGCATAACGCTGCCGGCTATATATAAAATATATATATATATATAATATATATATATATATATATATATATATATATATATATATATATATATATATATAATATATAAATATATAAATAGCGGATTAGATTAGCTTCACCTAATTTTCATAAGACATTTGTGCTTTTGAAATTGTGGACCTAAAAAAATTAATAAGCGTTTTAGAAATTGTGGAACTAATTTTTTAATTAGCGGTGCCCAGCTTTGGTCAGGATAAACCTGCTCATTTTACATCTAGTGTATTGGACGGCTCAGTAAATCTGACCGTTCCTGTACTATTACAACTCAGTATGATCTGAAATGTAGAAAACTATAATTATCTTGTGATATGTGATTTACGTTATCAGGACTGGTTCCTCAAAACTAAAACTTGGACGTTATGAAAAACATTTAAAATCTTCACCTTCACAAAGTTTGTTTCATTCAAATTTAAAACACAATGAGATTGTTATGGCTGGAGATTTCAACATTGATTGGAATGAGTCGACCCCCCTCTGTGATAAATTCAAGGAATGTTGCCTATCTCTCAATCTAACACAACTTATCGATTCTCCCACCAGACCAAACATAAAATGTCCCGAAAAATCTTCTACCTTAGATCTGTTTTTCACAAATGCTCCTCACAAATTTCCTGGTATAGGTGTATTTGCTAACGTTTTGAGTGATCATTCCGTAATAGCAGCTCTTAGATCTACTAAACTTCCACCTGCTAAGCCCAGAATAATTCAAAAAAGGGATTTGAAACGTTTCAGTGAACAGTCATTCCTTTGGGATCTATCCCACTTTGATTGGCAACGTATCCTACAAATCAATGACGTGAACACCGCTTGGAACTATTTTCATAATAGTTTCATTTACTTTGTAAACAAACACGCACCTTTCCGGCAGTTCAGGATAAAGGGCCGTGACAGCCCCTGGTTTACTCCTGAACTAGCTGATCTCCTGCACTGGAGAGATCATCTTTGGGCCGCAGCAAGAAAATCACACTCAGACACTGATTGGTTGAAATTTCGGCAGCTAAGGAATAAATGCACAACTGCCATCAAAGCCGCAAAACGTAACTACTTCTTATCTCAGACCTCCAAAAATCTAAACGATCCTAAAAAATTCTGGAAAACCATTAAATCTCTCTCAGGCACCCCCCAATCATCTGACCTCCCATCACAATTTCTTGTTGACTCTGTTCCTGTGTCAAATAAGCACGAGATCCTGAACTGTTTCAATAAACATTTTGTTGCTTCTAGTTCATTATTTGACACAGTTACAAACGGAAAATCAGCCACTTTATCTAATAATCAAACTTCTACAAATCAAATCCCTCCTACAAGTCAACCATCTGTTAATCACACCTTCTCTTTTTCTCCGTTCTCAGTCAGTGAGGTAAATAAACTGTTAAATGATCTTGATCCAAAAAAATCTGCAGGTCCAGATGAACTTCCACCTTATTTCTTAAGGCTGGCTGCTCATATCATCACAGTCCCTGTGACCCACATCTTTAATCTGTCCATAAGCCAAAACACCATTCCGGATGCTTGGAAAACAGCCTTTGTTCTTCCTTTGCTGAAGGGAGGTGACCCCACCTCACTGAACAATTATCGACCGATCTCTAAACTCTGCATCTTAGCCAAGGTTCTAGAAAAACTGATAAACTCTCAGATCAAAAATTATCTGGACTCATTTAACATCTTACCTCTTCATCAATCTGGTTTCAGGAAAAAACACAGCACAACAACTGCTTCTCTGAAGGTTCTGAATGATGTTGTTGAAGCATTGGATGCTAAGGACTATTGTGCTGCACTTTTCTTAGACCTGTCTAAAGCTTTTGACACTGTGGATCATAACATCCTGTGTCATAAGCTCTCAGAAATCGGTTTCTCTGATCACACCATCGGTTGGTTTTCTAACTATCTTTCCAATCGGAGGCAATGTGTTCAACATAACGGTACTTCTTCCAGCTATTTAACAGTTAAAAATGGTGTACCACAAGGCTCAGTTTTAGGACCCACTCTCTTTACAATCATAGCTAATGTAGGTCA
>JBBPBX010043853.1:0-19833 GCA_038048925.1 Garcialebias charrua
TAATAATAATAAAACAATACCTCTTCAACAATTGAATCTCTCACTCTTCATCATCATGGCAGGGCTTTAATCTGGTCCAGGGCTTGTTGTTGACAACATCAGTTAGTTTTTTCATAAAGAGCTGAACTTTTTGAAGTGTTGACGTGATGAATGTCTCATAGTGACGCTCAGTAACTTTAAAACCTGCGCATATAACAACGTTCAGACAGATTCAGAGATTTAAAAACTCACAGCTTGTGTTATTGCTCTGGACCGCTCTGATTACCTGATGAAGGAGTTTTAATGCAGCTGTTGTTCACGTTCGGATGAAGTTTTAATACAGCTGCTGTTCACGTTCAGATGACAGTTTCCAGCGCGTTCACGTGACGTGTTGCTGCTGCGTCACGCACTCAGCTGCTGCAGTCTTCATGAAGTCCACACAAGCTGCGCGTGCGCTCATCTTTTGAAGAAAGCTATAACGTTCAAAAACAGGAGACCGCACGAGATGCTAACGGCTAAATGCTGCGCGTGCCACGCGAAAATAGGTCCGTGCTGAAACGCGCCCAGGAAATTTTGTTCCGCGGTGCATATATTCCCCTGTTAAGAACGTTTAATGAGTGAAAAAATAACCGAAACGGTACGCAGGTGGACCGAACCGAACGTGGTGTACCGGAACGGTTCGGTAAACCCATTACAACCGTTACATGCCTACTAGTTGATGCTTTTCTTAGTTAGTTCTAGATGTTATTACTGTTTTTCTCTTTCATTTGTTGTTGGATGTAACTGGGACCTCGTGTACATAATCTCGTTTTCATCTCATGTACCACATGCGGTGCAAATGACAATAAAGACTCTCTGACTCTGACTCTGATGTATGAATGTGTGGATGGATGGATGGCTGGATGAATGTGTGGATGGATGAATGTGTGGATGGATTGATGAATGTGTGGATGGATGGATGGCTGGATGTATGAATGTGTGGTTGTATGAATGTGTGGATGGATGGATGGCTGGATGAATGTGTGGATGGCTGGATGAATGTGTGGATGGATGGATGGATGGATGTGCAGATGGGTGGGTTAGAACCCATTAGAACAATTTAAAAACCATGTGCACATCTGTTTTGTAAACAAACCTCCTCAACAAAATCATTATCAATTTTGGAACAAGGGCAGATAAAATAATGTTCTTCATGGCAGCTTATCTTTTTAAGGGGTCACTAGAAAAACTCGGGGTGATTTACTTTGATCCATTTTTCTAAAAATTGTCTCAAAACGCATCGACAAAAATTAAAAACTCATCACAGCAGTTTGAGAAGAAAATGTCAGCAGCTGCTGCGACATGTCAACGTCCCTGTGTGTTCACCTACCTTCTGAGAACAACAGTTTTTTGGTCGTTGACTTGAGAAATCTGCAGGTCCTGCACCCATCCATTTGTGAACTGAAGATGACTTTCCAGAGATTTATAATTCCTGAACTGCTCACATGTAGGCACTCAGACCGCACACAAGGTAGCTCATGTCGGGAGCTGCGGTAGCTCGTTGAAATCACCGGTCCACTGACTGTGCTCATCTGGATCTAGCCCAACTGAATCAATTTAACAAGATAGCGCTGCTTCGCTTCTTTGTTAAGTTTGTCGGAGTAACGAATCTTGATCTTGAGATTCTCGCGGTCCATGTTTGTTCTTCGTGTGGTGTTTTACGCCATGTTTGTTTTGGTCAAGGATGTCCTAAAACATGGCGGCGTCGCATTCGTCGTGACGTCAGTGCCCAAGCTCTATTCATTACTGTATACTGCATGTTGTTTTGAGCATCACCATCAGATCACTTTGTTTAAATCGTCTCTTGTAAATTAGTCCCAATGAGACTAACCTGCAGAAATAAAGGTTAAATGAAAAATAAACAAAAGCCTTTTTACCCATCAGTTCAGGCGAATGGAAAACAAAACGTCACATGAACGGAAAGAGGAACATCATTTTCAGATTATAAATGTACGAAGGCAGAAGTCTTGTAAATAAAAACAAACTGATGACTGTTGGTGCTAGTGGTCAGAGCGGCCATCTTACATGAGAGTAAAACTGACGTGTCTGAGTTAGTCAGTGATGAACCTGAGAGCATCTTCAGCCACATGAAGACAGAAAACATCTCCATAATCCAGTACAGCTAAAACAGTTTACAGGAAAAACCCAACTTCATCCATCTTCTCAAAGTGTTGTCACGATTCATTCCAAAGTGCTTTTTTATTATCTGTTGTGAAGAAACAGAACAGTAGCTGTGAAGTATAAAGTGATGAAACTTTCAGTCTTTGTCTTCAGGAACTGAAAGAACTGATAAAATATAAATGTTTTTTATTCTCCCTTTTTGCAAACAACCCCCCCCCCCCAAAATAAATAAATAAATAAAAATAAAACAAATAGGCAGAATATGTTAAAATATTTTTAACCTTTATTTTTTGTCACTTCTTTCAACTCCTGAATACAAAGATCTAATCGTTTTTACTTCGCTTCTTCCATAGAAACAGCACATCTGTCAATCAACAATCTTCCGAGCAGTTCAGCCAATCAGATCATGGAGACAGCACAGCTTGATTAACATGCAGCCTGTATAAGTAAAGTCCCTCTCCTTCCCAAGTTTCATTAGATTCTGAGTCCAGAACCTGAATCAAGATGCCTGAACCCGCCAAGTCTGCGCCCAAGAAGGGCTCCAAGAAAGCCGTGACCAAGACGGCCGGCAAAGGAGGCAAGAAGAGGAGAAAGACCAGGAAGGAGAGCTACGCCATCTACGTGTACAAGGTGCTGAAGCAGGTCCACCCCGACACCGGCATCTCCTCCAAGGCCATGAGCATCATGAACTCGTTTGTGAACGACATCTTCGAGCGCATCGCCTCCGAGGCCTCCCGCCTGGCTCACTACAACAAACGCTCCACCATCACCTCCAGGGAGATCCAGACCGCCGTGCGCCTCCTGCTGCCCGGAGAGCTGGCCAAGCACGCCGTGTCCGAGGGCACCAAGGCCGTCACCAAGTACACCAGCTCCAAGTAAAGTGTCTGCACAGTCCGGCACCAACACAAAGGCTCTTTTAAGAGCCACCCACCACCTCTGAAGACGCTTCCTCTCAAGTTTCATGATGAAAGTTATCAAAAGATTTAATATTTATATTGTGGATGATTATTATTGTAGATTTACATGTAAATACAGATGTGACGTTTCAGTTTAAAATATTTATTTAAACCAAAAGAGCATTACAATAGTTAATAGCTAAATATAACTATACAATTGTCTACTGGTGTCATTTCTTTTTTTTTTTTTAAACGGTCCAATAAGAGTCCTCGAGGCTCAATGAAACTAACCTGTAGAAATAAATAATAAATACAAATGAAAGATGATTAATAAATACAAATGAAAGATGATAAAAGCCTAATAAATCACATTTTCAAAATGGAAGGAAGACACGTGAGTTGGAAGAAACTGGATTTTACAAATGTATTTAAGTGTTTAATTTAAAATGCACTATGGAAAATAACTCAAGAGTGGAGTGTATGAAGTTTTAATAGATATCTCCCTCATCAAAGAACCACTACAACACTTTCGTTATTAATCTGAGCTTTCCTGGTTTCACATTTTAAGACACATCGAGTTTCTTACTTTTCTAATTCTTTCATTTATCTACGTTTTTCTATAATACACCTGCTGTGTGGGCCCAACACGGTCCTTATAAATTACGGTGAGTCCGGACAATCGGTTCCCAAAAATTGCTATTTGAGAACAGCAACTGAGAATCAGGACCCACCCTCTACAGAAATCCTCTTTCCTGATTGGTCCGGCACCATCCAGCCCGCACTCGCACACATTAAAAGGAGCCCTGAGTGCAGCTCCGGCATCATTTTCTGTCAGTCTCAGACCAGAGAAGATTATTGAACCATGAGCGGAAGAGGCAAAACCGGCGGTAAGACCAGAGCCAAGGCCAAGACCCGCTCGTCCCGAGCAGGACTCCAGTTCCCAGTGGGCCGTGTTCACAGGCTGCTGCGGAAAGGGAACTACGCGCACCGGGTCGGTGCCGGCGCTCCGGTGTACCTGGCTGCCGTCCTGGAGTACCTGACGGCTGAGATCCTGGAGCTGGCCGGGAACGCTGCCCGGGACAACAAGAAGAGCAGGATCATCCCCCGACACCTGCAGCTGGCCGTCCGCAACGACGAGGAGCTGAACAAGCTGATGGGAGGAGTGACCATCGCTCAGGGAGGAGTTCTGCCCAACATCCAGGCGGTGCTGCTGCCCAAGAAGACCGAGAAACCCGCCAAGTCCAAGTAAACCACAACCCCCAGAGACTCACAACGGCTCTTTTAAGAGCCACACACCTCCCTCATCGAGCTCTGTCCTAATTTATTTTTCTTATAATGATAACTTTGGTTACAAACGGTTAGCTAACACACTTTCATCTAAAAACACATACCAGTGCTGTATGTGCTGTACAACTTTACTGTACGTTGGTCAACTCGTAAGTCCGGAACGTTGTATGTCGATGTCGTAAGTCGGGTACCACATGTAGTATGAGCTACAAATGTTGGGAGTGGTTCATCAACTTGACTGAACCCAGTCTAGTATGCCTCTGAGAATTCTTTCTTGGTTGTCAGTGGGCAGAAAGACTGTTCTGAAAAGTTGGCAGAATCGCACCCATGAGTTAAAGGGACAGATATTCATCAAACCACAATTCAGAACCAGCTTAAAGGGACGGTCTACCTCAATTCAGGGAGTTGGATTGTGGAATGTTCTGGAGAGTGATGTTAAAAATGCAAAATCAATTCATTCATTCAACCTTTATTTATACAGGCTAGCCTCGTTGAGTCACGGGGACTCATTTACAAGAGGGACCTGTCTCACTCACACCAAACAACCATCCACTCTCACACTCACACCTAGGGTCAATTTAGAGTCACCAATCAGCCTAACAAGCATGTTTTTTGGTCTGTGGGAGGAAACCGGAGTACCCGGAGGAAACCCACGCATGCACGGGGAGAACATGCAAACTCCACCCAGAAAGGCCCCGGACCGGGATTTGAACCGGCAACCTTCTCGCTGAGAGGCAGCAGCTCTACCAGTTGTGCCAACGTGCTGCCCAATGTATACATTTAAGAAAAAGGTCAAAAAGGACTTGCTCAAAAACTATATATGATGTAGCTTAGTGTGTTTGTGTATTACAGTTAGAAAAATTAAGTAGAGTTATTCATTTTGTGATGTAGTTTGAAGGTTATCATTGGTTGAACAAACTGTGAAATAAAGGGGCAGATATAATAAGATTTCATCTTCTTTCTGCTCCTTTCATTTTATCCTACTTGTATTCTTGTATCTGATGAAACTGTTTTGTATTGTTCTTTTAAAATGAATGAATAAACATCATGTTACGGCTGGCTCAGGCCGAACACATTAACGGGACACAAGACACAAGGAGGCAGAATGTAAAAATAAAAAGCTTTATTGAAAACTGCCCGACTCCTCCCTCCAGGTGCGGAGTGCACCGTCTTCTGGCACAGGGCAACAAAAAGGGAGCAAAAATAGACAGACAAAAGTACAAATAAATGGTGGACAAGAGTGAGTCAGCCAAAAAGAATATAACGTCCCCAGCGTCGGCCCAACCCATAAAAACAGGGCCGTCGCAGCCTGTCTGGAGACGGACTACCTGACCAAAAGGGGACCCTAGGGGTAAAAGAAAAACGATATAACTGGACTACCGATCTCACTCTGTCATTAGGCAAACCAACAAAAACTCCAAACAGCTCCAAGCTCCAAACACTCAAAAATGTTCCTGGTTAAACCAACTTAAACTAACCACACAGGTCAGCATCCCTGATATCAATTATCATTAGCAGGATCCTAATGTCATCAATGCAGCCTTCAGCTACCCAGTGCACTAAGCACAACAAAAGTCAAATGATGAGCAAACATTCCTAAGTGCATCAAGCACAGTCAAACTCCACAAACAAATGAGCTGACACAAATGCAACTAGCAGTCAAGACCAAACATGAGCTAGTAGCCACTCTTTAAGTGCATCTAGCAGTCAAGACCAAACATGAGCTAGTAGTTACTCACCAAGAACCTTCTAAACAGAAGATCAGACTTCAAGACAGGGGTGGGCGGAGAACACCCCCACACAGTACCATACAGTACTCAAACAGCTCAGCAAAAGCAACCTCCTCTGAGCTCACAACACTCCGCATTCAAGCACAGTCAACTTGAAGTATATATAGGCGTGGCTCTCAGGTGTTCCTGGCTGAACACACACAAGCCTGATCATAATCAGACTAATTAACCAACAAAACTTGTCTGCAGTCAACATATACAAAAAACTGTAGGTGTCAGCATGGGCAGCTTCCTCAGGATACGTAACACCTCCACCACCAGTGTTTTGTATGGGGGTGATGTGGATGCCAGGTGAAAACATCTCACATCCGCACATGCAAAATAAATAGGACCCTAGAGAGTAACAATGTAGCGGTCACAACAGACAAACGGACTAAAAACATCATTAAAACTAGTCCGCCTAACCGCTAACATAATCAATGTCATGTTATCTTAAAATGTTTTAAAACCAAAAAGGCATCTCTGATCTGACATTAATTTGAAAAGCATTTGTTTTGTATAACAAACGCCATCATCATTTCTGATGAGGTCAGTCAGTGACGAAGAGAGTCGTAATTTCTTAGCAAACAGAGGGAAACTGTTCTCCTCCATCTCAGCACTGGACAGTGTTGGACAACTCTCTCCATTCAGCTGTAGCGACACCTTCTGGTCAACTGTAGCAGATCTGATTTCAGTTATTCTGAAAATATAGGAAATAGTGTCAGACAGTGAATTATGGTCAACATAAGAGTTCACTGTTGCACACCACACAGACTTAATAAAGTCATTTCCTGACTCATTTCCAGTTTCTTTTTGAGGCCATGGTCCCACATCATTCAGCAACAGTCTGCAGTCTGCAGTGGCTGAAAGGGAACACAAAGAAACAAGAGAACTTGACACACGTGTCTTGACAGTCAGGGGGGATCTGTCCTCTTTTTCTGCTCTGGACAGCATCCCTGTGTCAGTTTCAACAGCTCTGCTCTCAGCCGCACTGTAAGCACAGAGACCGTTAGACACAGAATCATGAAATGAGAGTTGTTCAGTTTTAAATAACAATAGAAAACTGTCACTCAAGTCAACATCATCTTTCACAACTCCTTTGTTTTCTGCAGGAGCTAAAAAAGAACACAATGAAACAGGTGGAATTGTTTCTTCTGGATCCTCAGTTAAGCTCACTGGGACTTCTTCTTCAGAGCTAAATAAAAAACATTCACTCAGGTCAATGTAATGTTCCTTCAGCTCATCAAAGTTTTTAAGATCCCCATCTTTAACTGGGATTAAGTCAGATTCATTTTCATGTTTAATTTCAAGTTCAGTTACATGAAAAAAGAAGAAACTGTCACCCAAGTTGACATCATCCTCATTTTTCTCCTCCTCTGGACGATGTTCTTCTGGCGCCATCTCCTGTAGATGTGAGAGAGGCACACTTGCTTGAATGCAAGGCTCTGGTGTCACCTTTGGATGACACACAATGGGACACAAATGGTGATCTTCCCTTTGTGCAGTATGGAGCTCTCTCAATTCTAGAAGACGCTTCTTCTCATGTAGAGCGGCTAGAATACTTTGACTTTTGACTTCTTGTTCTTTTAAGAACAATTCATGTTTAAGTTGTAGCTCCCTTCGTGCGACCTCGAACTGTTGTGAAATAAGTTCTTTTTCTTTCCTCAATTGTTCTTCAAGCTCTTTTTTTCTTAAAGCAACTGTATTTTCGTTTGAATGTCCATAATCATTCATCACAACAACTCCAAGTTGAATTAATTCAGTCAGCAGTCCACCCTCAAACCAACCATCACGTTCGTATTCTCTAGTGTTGATTTTAAAATGGTTTGCTATACTCAACATCTGCTCTCTCGTGCAGTTCATATAGACATCAAACGTGGGCTGTTCAAGAAATCTCTTCAAATTGAACTCCATGATGTGAACACAAACAGCTTTTAAGCTGTACCCCTCTTCTAATGACTTTCACTGTAAACAACAGCAAAATCACAGCTGCATTTGAACGCAGCACAATCCAAAAACGGACACACACACACAGCTGCGTGTTTCAGCTCAATCAGCAACCAGGAGCTGGTCCTGTCAGCTCCAGAGAGAGTGCAAACTACAGCACACAGCTGTCAACACACACCAAATGTAAAAAAGGAGCAATTATATAACTGCGGTCCAAAAACACTTGGCTTCAAAAGACTTCACAAACAAGGATCGCAACAGCTCAACAAGGACTCAAATCCAGACAATGTCTCAAAGATCCAGGCAAGGACTCAAAAATCCAGACAAGGGCTCAAAAAGGATTCAAGATCCAGACAAGGAGCAAAAGGAGAAGAAGGATCCAAAATCCAGACAAGGAGCAAAAGGAGAAAAAGGATCCAAGATCCAGACAAGGAGTCAAAAAGGATTCAAGATCCCGGACGAGCCCCCAAAATATGTTACGGCTGGCTCAGGCCGAACACATTAACGGGACACAAGACACAAGGAGGCAGAATGTAAAAATAAAAAGCTTTATTGAAAACTGCCCGACTCCTCCCTCCAGGTGCGGAGTGCACCGTCTTCTGGCACAGGGCAACAAAAAGGGAGCAAAAATAGACAGACAAAAGTACAAATAAATGGTGGACAAGAGTGAGTCAGCCAAAAAGAATATAACGTCCCCAGCGTCGGCCCAACCCATAAAAACAGGGCCGTCGCAGCCTGTCTGGAGACGGACTACCTGACCAAAAGGGGACCCTAGGGGTAAAAGAAAAACGATATAACTGGACTACCGATCTCACTCTGTCATTAGGCAAACCAACAAAAACTCCAAACAGCTCCAAGCTCCAAACAACTCAAAAATGTTCCTGGTTAAACCAACTTAAACTAACCACACAGGTCAGCATCCCTGATATCAATTATCATTAGCAGGATCCTAATGTCATCAATGCAGCCTTCAGCTACCCAGTGCACTAAGCACAACAAAAGTCAAATGATGAGCAAACATTCCTAAGTGCATCAAGCACAGTCAAACTCCACAAACAAATGAGCTGACACAAATGCAACTAGCAGTCAAGACCAAACATGAGCTAGTAGCCACTCTTTAAGTGCATCTAGCAGTCAAGACCAAACATGAGCTAGTAGTTACTCACCAAGAACCTTCTAAACAGAAGATCAGACTTCAAGACAGGGGTGGGCGGAGAACACCCCCACACAGTACCATACAGTACTCAAACAGCTCAGCAAAAGCAACCTCCTCTGAGCTCACAACACTCCGCATTCAAGCACAGTCAACTTGAAGTATATATAGGCGTGGCTCTCAGGTGTTCCTGGCTGAACACACACAAGCCTGATCATAATCAGACTAATTAACCAACAAAACTTGTCTGCAGTCAACATATACAAAAAACTGTAGGTGTCAGCATGGGCAGCTTCCTCAGGATACGTAACACATCAAATCAAATCAAATCAACGGCCCAGTCAGAGTCCAGAACCTGAACCTGAAGGTGGGACCTTCAGAGAGCTGAGCAGAAACCTCAAAGAACTGAAGCAACAATGGAAAGAAGAGTGGGTCAGAACTCCTCCAGAACCAGGAGAGAGACTGATGAAGTCCTGCAGAGAACCACAGAGGATTCTGCTGCTGAAGGAGGTTCTGTTGGGTCAGAGGCACAAGCTGAGGTTAAATTTTAATGATTTTAGAACTTGTTAAAGATCATCCATCCAGCCATCCAGCTAACTGTCTATCCATCCATCCATTCAGCTAAAAGTCTATTCATCCTTGTATCTGATGAAACTGTTTTGTATTGTTCTTTTAAAATGAATGAATGAACATCAAATCAAAAATAAGTCTGTATCTCTGTGTTTATCATTGTCCTGGCATTGTCTCCTGTTGCCTCTGTCTCCTGAGTTCCTTGTGATTCCCTGAGTATGTAAGTTTGCTGCCCTGCGGACGCCATTTTGAAGAGTCCTAATGGTGAACTACTTTTTTTAAATCCAGCAGATTTGACCATTTCGTGAAACTCTCAAGCTCAGAAAAACTTGTGCTATAACGTCAGCTATGAAATATATTTTTTCTCAGCAAAGAAATAATTGTTTTACCGTGTTTTGTTGTAAAATCCTGGCTTCTTTGGCCGTCGCGGACGCCATTTTGAAGAGTGCTAATGTGGCGAAATTCTATTTTTAAATCCAGACGCGTCGCGTAGGCCCTGAGAAACATCCATAAGTTCACCCTCCATGTTAAAAAGTCTTCGTCTGACTCTTCGAAAACAAGCAATAAGGCTCCAGAGTAACACACTGGCTGCTAACTGCTAGAGAGAGAGCACACACCAAGAGACTGAGGGGGACGCTTTTTTGTGACGGACCACATCCGGCGCTGCTCGTAAATACGTTATTTCGTTTTTACTGATAGATAAATAGTTATTAGCGGTACTGCATTTTAAATAAAAATAGCATAAATCCGCTTATGAATTATAAAACTTAGTCAATCCGCTGTAAAGCTAACAGATTATTTAGCTATGCTACAAGCGGATTAGCGCAATAGCGCTACCTAGCGGTCGGAGGCCCACCACTGATGGTTGCTAAAGTAATCCCTCTTTTCAAAAACGGTGATAAAAGTGTGTTCAATAATTACAGACCAATATCATTATTGCCACAATTTTCAAAAATCTTGGAGAAATTGTTTATCATCAGAATGGATTTATTTGTTGAAAAGCATAATATTCTAGCCAGTAATCAATATGGGTTTAGAGCAGGTAACTCCACATCCATGGCTCTGATGGAATTGACAGAATTAGTACTGCTGTTGATCAAAAACAATGTGGCGTGGGTGTATTTGTTGATTTAAAAAAAGCCTTTGACACTGTCATACTATCCTTGATAAATTACAAAGATATGGTATTAGAGGTGTTGCGTTAAACTGGGTACATAGTTATTTGAATGATAGGAAACAATTTCTATTGATGAATGAGGTGAGATCAGAACTCAGCACCATCACATGTGGAGTTCCTCAAGGATCGATATTGGGACCTAAATTATTTTTTATTATATATAAATGATTTGGTAAAGGTTTCTGGACTCATTAAGTGTATTCTTTTTGCTGACGACACTACATTTTTTGGTGTTGGTAATGATATAGAACAGACTTTGAAATTAATGATGACTGAACTTGTTAAAATTAAAAATTGGTTTAATATTAATAAATTGACGTTAAATTTGGATAAAACAAGTTACATGATATTTAGTAACAAAAACAAATCAATTGATGGTCCGTTTCAAATTGATGACTCTGTGATTCACAGAGTTCACAAAGTGAGGTTCTTGGGTGTCATCATTGATGATAAATTGTCTTGGAAACAGCATATACATTTTGTTAAAGCGAAAATATCCAAGTCTATTGTTATATTTTACAGAGTAAGAGATTTTTTGAATGATAAGGCATTGTTTTTGTTGTATAACACATTCATGTTCCACATTTAATTTATTGTGTTAGCGTTTGGGGAAAGGCGTGTAAATCAATTACAATGCCTATTTTTATTTTAGAGAAAAGAGTTGTTAGACTTATTACAAGAAAGCAGTACAATCATCCATCAAATGTATTATTTTGTCAAATGAAACTGTTGAAGTTCTACGATTTAGTCGATTATAATATTTTGTTAGTTATGTATAGAGCACAGAATGATACACTGCCTTCAAATATTCAGAGGTATTTTGTTAAAAGAACGAGTTGTTACTATTTAAAGGGAAAATATGTATTTGTAAAGCCACAACTTAGAACGAGTTTGAGGGGAAGATTGGCCGTGGTTCATGGAGTTGGGTTGTGGAACGATTTGGAGAATGATGTTAAAGGTTCAGTATGCAGTTTCTGTAGAACTGCAGCACTTAGAAATATTTTCAACAGGCAAAGCATTCTGATCCCTCCCCCTCAGAGCCATATGTGGCTCTGCCCCCTTGTGGTCTGTTGAATTTCAAATTCAAGCTCTGTTTTTATTGGCTGATTCAAATTCAAGCTCTGTTTTTATTGGCTGGTTACAAACTCTGTTTTTATTGGCTGGAAAATGGCGGGTCACCTTTTCTTTTTAGAAATGCTTATTTACCACCTGGAGAAGCAAGGGGACAATATTTTTTTTTATTTTTTTTCAGAGATTACCTGGCTAACATCAGTCTGTCAGGAGGTAGTGACAGAGTGAAGAAATATGTTCATAAAAAAAGCTACATACTGAAGCTTTAAAGTGGCTAAATAAATGGTAATATTTAAGAGACTAATTAAGTTTAAATTGTTAAAATCCTATATTTAAATTAGTTTCATTCAACCTTTATTTAGTCAGGTAAATCTCATTGAGCCTCGAGGGCTCATTTACAAAAGCGACCTGCTACAAACTAAAGAATGATGAACAGCAATGGTAGAATTTCCTTAAACAACAAACAACAGAAAAAAAACGTAGGAGAGAAATAGAAAGTGAAATGCAAAGTATCAAAACTAGCAAAACACCACAAGGTAGATGTACAAAATCAAAAACAGGAACATATCTGCAATGGTTTTTGCCAGGTTTCCAAAAGATTTTTAAAACCATTTAGGGAGGTCAGGGCCGAGAGCTTCAAATCTTTTTGTAAGATATTCCAGGAAGCAGGAGCAGAGTAGGAGAAGGCCCTTTTTCCAAGTTCAGTCCTCACTGACGGAACACTGCAGGTGATGATGTCCTGAGAGCGCACACTGTAGCTGCACTCACGTAAAGACATGTAGGAGGAGATGTATGAGGGCAGCAGACCGAGAAGTGATTTAAAGATGAAAATGTACCAGTGGAAAAGTCTGCGTGAGGTTAATGATGTCCAGTTAACCAGTGAATACAGGGTGCAGTGGTGGGTACGATAATCACAGCCAGTTATGAATCTTAGTGCACCATGATAGACAACATCCAACATCCGCAGGGTGCTTGTAGGAGCATTCATGTAGAGAATGTCACCGTAATCAATGGAGGGGAGGAAAGTCACAGATACAAGGCGTTTCCTAACATTCAGTGTTAGACATGATCTGTTTCTGAAAAAGAAACCCAGTTTAACTTTCAGTTTCTTTACTAGGTTTTCCACATGGAGTTTAAAAGAGAGCTGTGAATCAACCAGTATACCCAAATATTTATAGGAATCAACAAACTCAATTGGGACACCATTTGAGGATAAAATCAGAGGAAGATCTGCTGGGACCGACTTCCTACTTGAAAAAAACATCCCTTTTGTTTTTTCAGCATTTAGTACAAGTTTGAGACGGAACAAATCAGACTGGATGATGTCAAAAGCGGATTGCAAAAACTGGAAAGCCTTAGCAACTGTTTTAGCTTGACAGTAAACAACTGTGTCATCAGCATAGAAATGTAAGGATGCATCAGGGATGCTCTGACCTACATGAGCTATGTAAATTGTAAAGAGGGTTGGTCCTAAGACTGAGCCTTGTGGTACACCATTTTTAACCGTTAAATAACTGGAAGAAGTACCATTGTGCTGAACACATTGCTTCCGATTGGACAGATAATTAGAAAACCAACCAATGGTGTGATCAGAGAACCCAATTTCTGAGAGCTTATGACACAAGATGTTATGATCCACTGTGTCAAAAGCTTTAGACAGATCTAAGAAAAGTGCAGCACAATAATTCTTAGCATCCAATGCTTCAACAACGTCATTAAGAACCTTCAAAGAAGCAGTCGTTGTGCTGTGTTTTTTCCTGAAACCAGATTGATGGAGAGGTAAGATGTTAAATGAGTCCAAATAATTTTTGATCTGAGAGTTTATCAAATTTTCTAGAACCTTGGCTAAAATGCAGAGTTTAGAGATTGGTCGATAGTTGTTCAGTGCGGTGGGGTCACCTCCCTTCAGCAAAGGAAGAACAAAGGTTGTTTTCCAAGCATCCGGAGTTTAAGTTAGATATTGTATGTTGTATTGGAGGTTAAAAGCTTTGTTCATTTCTTTTGGAAATTAAATAAATTTGTTGTATGAATTGTTTGTTAGAAAGATAAGGGGCAGATAAAATAAGAATTTTATTCTTCATCTGCCGCCTTTAATTTTATACTTGTGTTTTTTTCTTCTTTTATGTGTATATTGTTATGTATTTTATTATTATAAAATGAATGAATAAACAAATAAAAAAATCAACAACAAAAAAAAATTCTCTTCTTCAGCAGCTAGCAGATGCTCAGCTTTCAGGAATTAAATCCAAACGGGACAGCTCATCACGACGTTCAGCGAGGTACGGGCAATGAATGGCTCCAGCAAACACTGATCACGACGTACTCCGCTCAGCAACTGTATCCACAAAGAACTTGAAAATAATCACCTCCAGTCCAAAGCTGAATCGGTATCCAGGAGGGAAGGTCCAAAATATGTTCGGGCGCCAATTGTGACAGTGCAATGAGAGGTTGGAGAAGGAGTTAGCAGTGATAATTAGCCACTCTAACCCCAAGCAGCAGGACGCACATTGAATTATTCCACACTTCCAATTTATTAAACTTCGTCCGTGTAACGCCAGTTCTCCACAGTACTAAACATTATATTTTCATACATGAGGAAATAATGTTAGTTTACCGCTCTGCCCCTCGTCATCACTTGTATATCTTCTTCAACAACGTGGAATAATAATTCTACTTTTTGTACAAGTGTACAACAATGGAGAACAAAGGGAGTAGGCGCCCCCTTGTGGTGATACCTACTCATCTCTGGGAACAAACCTATAATGACTGTTACAAGCGACCTGCTACAAACTAAAGAATGATGACAACAGTAACAGTAGAAGTTTCCTTAAACAATTAACAATGGACAAACATAAGAGAGAAATACAGATGTTTTAAACAAATTAAAACAAAAATAAAAAATAAAAGTATCAAAGCATTATAACATGAATAAGTTAATTAAAACAGAGTGAATATTAATATTAATGAACCAGTTATTAACATCAATTACTGTTGATTGACGCTGAGTGAATATTGATATTAATGAACCAGTTAATAAACAAAAATAATAGTTGATTAATTGAAATTTACCTTTCAATAAATTTACATGATAGTCTGTGACTAAATATAATTACTGTTATTGTTTTATAAATCTCTTCTTGAGATCTTGGGTCTAAGAGTTTTGTGGCAGCTTTGTTTTAATACTTTGTACAATAAATGTAACTTTTTTAAATCAAAACTTTTTTTATAGACCAATCTCATACCTCTCAGTTTATCTACATCAGGGTTGTCAAACTAATTTTCACCCAGGGCCACATCTGTATAATGGTTGCCTTCAATGGGACAGATGTAACTGTATGTAGCTAAATTTAACTAAATGTAATGTAAAATAAATGCAAACACCCCTTAATGTTAAATAACTCTTTTTTTGTTTTGTTTTTTACTTATTCAACTTACACATATCTATAGTTGCATAGATGTAGAAAATTATGTCTGCTTGTTGTTTTGTTATAACATAAAACATTTTCACTTCTCAGGTTATGAAACCCACATTACTCCATAACCAATTATCAAACTTTCCAATTGAATAAGGAAAAATAACAAGGTATTACATTAACTTTATTCAAAACTTTTTTGTCATAGTTAAGAGGAGCAGAACAATGGTCCATCCAACAATTGTGAGCTGCTAAGAACATGTGTGAGAAGTTTTATAAAAAAACAAATGGCTGCACGCAGCCTGTCAAGGGTCATGCATCTAACCAATGAGAGATGGTTTTCTTATAGAAAACATTTACCTGAATAAACCTGCAATTCCAAATACATTGCTCCAAATTTAACATAATAAAAGACATTTAATAAGTGTACCGTATTTTCCGGAATATAGGTTGTACCGGAATATAGGTCGTTTTGTCCAGTTATTGCCAAAAATTTGGAAAAATCCATAAACAGGTCGCACCTAAATATAGGTTGCACCTACGTCACTGCCGACGTAACGTGTCACCGCTGAGACAATCCGGAAATATGGACCGAGTGTTTAGCTCTGTTGCAAATGTCTGCCACAGGGGCGCAAAGCAAGGCTTTTAAGAAGATTGACACGGTAAAAACAATTATTTGTTTGTTAAAAATTATAGCTGACATTATAGCACAAGGGTTAGTGGTTTATTAGCCGAGTGGTTTATTAGCTATTTGCTAAAATATACCGTATTTTCTGGTGTATAGGTCGCACCTGTGTATAGGTCGCAGTGTCTAATATTTATCAATAAACTGGAAAAATCCGTAAATAGGTCGCACCGGTGTATAGGTCGCACCGGTGTATAGGTCGCACCTAGGTCGCACCTACATTTGTTAGCTGCCATTTTTGTAAGACTGTGTCTCACTTTAATTTTTGTCAATAAATTATTACAAATCAGCTTATTTCAAAATGTAAATACCACCAACATCATTAAAATTAAACTACAGACTCCTAAAAAAATGTTTGTTGGCTGCCTTTTTTGTAAGACTGTGTCTCACTTTAATTTTTGTTAATAAATGACAAATCAGTTGCAGCTGAAGGTGATCTGCTCAGAGTTGCAGCTGCTGTGGAAACCAGTGCAGGATAGCTGCAGCAATTTTATTATATTTTACTAGATTTTATCACTTGTTTTATTTTATTTATTTTTTAAGCAAGCCTAATCTGCATCCACATGATTTTATCTTTGATCTTAGTCGATATTATTATTGATTTTATTTGATTTTATCACTTGTTTCATTTTGATCTTTGCTTTGTTACACTTTGTAGCACTTTGAGATTTTTATTAATGAAAAGTGCATTATAAATGGAATTCATTATTATTATTATTATTATCTGGAGGTGGAGCTGACTGTGAGCTGAAATATGCAGCATCTGGAGGTGCAGCTGATTGAAATGCACTTTGACAGTTACAGCTACACCCAAATAAATCTGTAAATAAAGCAGAATACTGGTACAGGCCTCTTTAGCGATCATAGCGGCCGAAACTGGTACTGCACTTGCACTGCCCCCTGGTGGCCGAAACTGGTACTGCACCATTTTATGCAACAGGGAAAAAGGGCCATAACTCAGCCAAAAATTGGTCTAAAAATATGAAAAAAATCCATAAATAGGTCGCACTGGTGTATAGGTCGCAGGCCTTGAAAAAACCATAAAAAGGTGCGACCTATACACCGGAAAATACGGTACACGGAAATAAAACGGAAGCTAATACGAGACAATTCCGTCTCTAAAAATAAAATAAAAAATCGAATTTTGTACCACTTTTCGACAAAAGTGGTACTGCACAATTTTTTGCCAAAATGAAAAACGGTCACATCTGAGCCAAAAATTGGTCTAAAAATATGGGGAAAAATCCATAAATAGGTCTTACCTCTCTATAGGTCGCAGGTCATGCAAATTAGGCAAAAAACGCGACCTATATTCCGGAAAATAAGGTTGAAGACTTAACTCCATGTTTGATGTCAAAATGCAGACGTAGATTGTAATCTTTGATGACCTCCTTGAAGCTCAAACATATATTCACTTCCTGTCTGTCTTGTAACAACCTTCATCTGCAACCATTTTACTTTTCCTCGACATTTTGGGATCATTGTTTGTATTTCTCAATTCTAGTTGTTTGGAAAATGATATTGATGTGGAAAAACTGCAGTCTAGTGGTTGGGATGCTGTTACTTTGCGGGTAACATAATCGGCATGCATAATGGAAACGATAGTTTGTCAGTTCACCCTTTTGACTTATACAACTATCAGACCTTTTAAGCTCTGACGGGCCACATGAAACGGACCACATCTGGCCTGTGGGCCTTGAGTTTGACATATGTGATCTACATAAACCAGATGAGTTCAAAAATGACATGGAGGATTTGAACAATTTAATCTGAAAGTAGCATTTTAATGAAGGCTGACCTTGATTAGCTTCGTCAGCCATGTTGACTTTGGTTGATCTGATCAAGTTGATGTTTGTCCAAATATTCTGGTGGTTTGATGTCAGCAGTGGAGGTAGAACCATGACTGAGCAGATCAAACAAAGTGTAGCTCTCTTCTACAGTCCTGCTTAGATTTATAGGAGACATTTAAGTAGTCTTGTCATGTAGTGTTTAATTTCTGTATAGTTTGTGTAATGATTCAGTATGGGTCCTGGACAAATGATTTAAAAGCTTCAGAGCTCGTCACTCTTCCTGAAGCAGTGACTCATAAATCAGATTAGACTATTTGAAGTTTGCTCTGCATCATACACAAAAAATTTTTAGCGTCACTCATAACGAGACAGATTCTTCAACCTTTATTTATACAACTGTCTTTCAGCCTCATACAATTTTTCAACAAAGAACTTACGATCCATTAATGCTTACAGTAAAGTTGTACAGCACATACAGCACTGGTATGTGTTTTTAGATGAAAGTGTGTTAGCTAACCGTTTGTAACCAAAGTTATCATTATAAGAAAAATAAATTAGGACAGAGCTCGATGAGGGAGGTGTGTGGCTCTTAAAAGAGCCGTTGTGAGTCTCTGGGGGTTGTGGTTTACTTGGACTTGGCGGGTTTCTCGGTCTTCTTGGGCAGCAGCACCGCCTGGATGTTGGGCAGAACTCCTCCCTGAGCGATGGTCACTCCTCCCATCAGCTTGTTCAGCTCCTCGTCGTTGCGGACGGCCAGCTGCAGGTGTCGGGGGATGATCCTGCTCTTCTTGTTGTCCCGGGCAGCGTTCCCGGCCAGCTCCAGGATCTCAGCCGTCAGGTACTCCAGGACGGCAGCCAGGTACACCGGAGCGCCGGCACCGACCCGGTGCGCGTAGTTCCCTTTCCGCAGCAGCCTGTGAACACGACCCACTGGGAACTGGAGTCCGGCTCGGGACGAGCGGGTCTTGGCCTTGGCTCTGGTCTTACCGCCGGTTTTGCCTCTTCCGCTCATGGTTCAATAATCTTCTCTGGTCTGAGAGTGACAGAAAATGATGCCGGAGCAGCTCAGGTCTTCTTTTAATGTGTGCGAGTGCGGGCCGGACTGTGCCGGACCAATCAGAAAAGAGGATTCCTGTAGAGGGCGTGTCCTGATTTTCAGCTGTTGCTCCCTCAGCTGCTGTTCCCAAATAGAATTTTTCAGCATTTTTCTTAGTAAAATGCTCTTTGGGAACAGATTGTCCGGTCTCACCGTAATTGATAAGGACCGTGTTGGGCCCACACAGCAGGTGTATTATAGAAAAAAGTAGATAATGAAAGAATTAGAAAAGTAAGAGAAACTCGTTTTGTCTTAAACGTGAAACCAGGAAAACTCAGACAATTTACTGTAAAGTGTTGTGGTGATTCTTTGATGTAGCAAAAGTTTCTGATGTGATGAGGGAGATGTCTATTAAAACTTCATACACTCCACTCGGAGTTATTTCCATAGTGCGTATTAAATTTATTTTTGAAATCCAGTTTCTTCCAACTCACATGTCTCCCTTCTGTTTTGTAAATGTGATTTATGCTTTTGTTGTCAAAAAGACGTTCAGTACAGAATACATTAGAGTACTGTACATGCTTTAATGCTTTTGTATTTATTTTTTTTATACAGTTTAGTATTGAGCCTCGAGGACTCTGTTTTAACAAAAGAACATACTGTAGATGAAAACAAACAATTCATATTAAGCCATATGTAACCATTACTTATTGTATTGCGTTCTGCTGGTTTAAATGCATCATAGTTTATTAAACTGTGAAACATTTTTACTTCTGTATTTCAATTGCCCACACAATAATAATAATCCACAATATAAATATTAAATTGTTGAGAGGAAGAGTCTTCAGAGGTGGTGAGTGGCTCTTAAAAGAGCCTTTGTGTTGGTGCCGGACTGTGCAG
>JBBPBX010043854.1:0-27730 GCA_038048925.1 Garcialebias charrua
CCCGGTGGGGTAGACTCGTTCAGATGAAAAAAGTCGTTTGGTTGTTGCCACATTTCTGTTAAACAGATGAAATCCAGTTTTCGGTCGGATATTAGATCATGAACAAGCTGACCTTTGCCTGAGGCGCGGGCCTTTGCGGTGTAAACAAACCCCGGTGGGGTGGACTCGTTCAGATGAAAAAAGTTGTTTTGTTGTTGCCACGTTTCTGTTAAACAGATGAAATCCAGTTTTCGGTCGGATATTATATCGTGAATAAGCTGACCTTTGCCCGTGAGGGAGCGAACGTTAGGAAGTCCAACCTTCACGGAGGAGGCGGAGGTAGTGACCGGAGCGTTAGCCGACCGAGCTAGGTTGGCTAACCCAGCTGCTGTTAGCTGACCGAGCGTTGCGGCGTGAAGAATGGCGAGAGTCAGACCAGATGGAGGTTATGGGATGAGCCTTGTCAGCGTTCAGTCGACGGTGCGAGCCCCGGTGGATGTATCTCTGACGAGGAAAGAAGGCAATTTCCTCCAGAGAGAGCACAGGCGGCGCGGCCGGTAGAAAACGAAGACGAAGTAGCTCCACGGCCGAATAATGGAGCAGACCAGACGCTGGGTGTTGTTGGATGAGAAGCAGCAGAGTCCAGACGAGAACAGGCAGCAGGTAAATCCAAGTAAAATCCATGTTTGTTGATGAGTAGATATGTCCAGGCAAGGGTCGGTGAAAAAAACAGCAGAAAGTATTGAATAAAATAAAACAAGAAAAAAGTACGAGGAGCAGCTGCAGCGAGATGCGCACGCGTTCAACCCCGGAAGTAGATGTGAACATGTGAACAGATCCTGGTAATCTTTTCTTAGGAGTCATTAAAGCTCAAATGCAAATGGAACATTTGCTCAACTTGCATTATGGACTTTACCAAACACTGCACTCTTAACAATGCAAATCACAATGCAAGCACATAAGAAACCCTTTTTTTATTGGAAAGTAACAAATGTACAATCAAAAGCAGTCTGCCTCTAACTACAGATTGTCTATCCATCTATTCAAAACGATGTCACACATGTTTATGAGTCATGGCACGTGCAAGCTCTCCCAGCACCCCAAGGAAGGCTTCATTAAAGGCAGCATTCTGTGCAATCTCCTCCCTTCGTAAGGCTGCTTCCTGGTCCCTTGTCACTGCTTCCTGGTCCCTTGCCTCCCGTGCTTCATCTAAAAGAAGACGAATGTGTTGATCCCGCTGTGCCCGGTTCAGTTCGTCTTCTGCTTGCATGGCCGTAATAAAAGACTGGTCTTTACTTAATACTCTCTTTCTCTTGCCTAGACAGACGGAAGAAGAAATGGCAGGTGGTCAACAAAAATCCAGTCAAGATACTGTAGCCCTATGGTAAATACAGGTTACTGTAATATAGGCAGTGGTACCTTAAAGGTCCACCGACATGATTTTTTTACTATTCATAAAATTGCTCAATATATATATATTTTATCATTTAAATATGTTCCTTTATGCAAACAAAATGATAAATCACTTTAATTTTGCTTTAAAAGTGATTTTGAACTTCAAGCCGTGTTTAATCATGGGAAATCTGATTACACCCGAATGCACCATCTGTGATGTCACACCGGGCAGAGCTCTGGGCTTGTCACAGTGCGCAGGTATGAGCAGCTCGACATGAAGGTAAGTCTGATACAGCATCAGACCTAAATTAGATCCTGTTGTTTCTTGTTCCATCACCCAAACTATATTCTGCTTCCCAAAATGAAGACAAATAGCTCAAATCTTCACATAGATTGATAAATTTGTCGGGTTTTAAATGGTCCGCTATTAAAGAGACCAGAGCCCTCTGCCCATTGTGACATCACAGATGGTGCGTTCGGGTGTAATCAGATTTCCCATGATTAAACACGGCTTGAAGTTCAAAATCACTTTTAAAGCAAAATTAAAGTGATTTATCATTTTGTTTGCATAAAGGAACATATTTAAATGATAATATATATATATATATTGAGCAATTTTATGAATAGTAAAAAAATCATGTCGTGGACCTTTAAGAGTTCATTTAAATCCCACATAAGTCAGTCACACAAATAGATTCAAAGTAAATGTTTATTTGCTTTTGCATGTTAGTGGCAATTGTGGATTTCATATTATTGCTCAAAATACTAAAATAAGTTACTTTAATTGTGCAATTTCAATAAAATCTATGTCAGGCATGTTTTCTTTTTAGTAAATATTAAAGATATTTGGTTTTGATCTCAATCAGATATATGTTGGATTAGTTGTGCATATTTTGTTATTTTGATTGGCCATTTGATACAGATTCAGATCTGTTGGCTAATGCTATCAAATGCTTGTCAGCGCTCTGTAAACAGGCCTGCACCGGTGTTTTCCACGTTTTGATCATGAGTACTCAAATGGACTGTGTGGATGTGAATGTATGAGGACCCCATCTATATTGTTTATCAAGTTTAATAAAGACATTCTTAGTATTGGTTTTTAGAGCATTTCTCTCTTATCTTGTAAAGAAGCCTTAGTGATTAATGCTAAAGGGAAACATTATTTTGCTCTTTTGCTAAAGAAAAAAATAAGAAAGACTACTTGTTTTATTTTGGGGATATTTTTGTTTATTGCTCAAAGGTTTTTCTTAATTGGAGGTTCATATTTTGGTTACAAATAATTTAATAATTTTTGGAGTTTAATAAAACTAGGCCTAATAATTTTGCCTAAATTTTAACACTTCTCTGGGTCTCATTCTTTGAAAACAAATACATTATATACAAAGTTTTTGTAATGATTCCCCTTTCAGGTACACCTTCGTGGTATCTACCGGTACTTATCATTTATTGAACCCAAGCACCCCTCCGTTCTGGTTTTTACTTCCAATAGAGTGGCTAAAGGGTGCTACAATACTGTTGTTGAAGAAATGCATAAAACAAAGAAAGATGCTGCAAATGAAGAAAGCTCTTTGATGTTTGCAACAGGAGTTTGGTGATTCTGTACATAATGCAAACTTTATGAGTGTGCTGATAGTAAACAGGTGGGTAGAAACTAGAACATTGACTCAGTTACGTGTGGGAAAATGTGAATGAGTAGTTTTACTAGATGGTGTAGTGGCAAGGCAACCGGACTCGTGATCCGAAGGACCCTGGTTCGAGTTCGGACCCCGGCCACTACACACCTTAGGGTGTCTATGAGTGCATACCTATTTCCCCAGCTCCCCAGGCGCTGACTACGGCTGCTCACTGCACCACCTGGTGGTGGTTGGGTTAAATGAAGAGATCAATTTCGTCTGTCAAGTATGGGAAACATACACAGATGACAAAAATGTGACATTTATTTTTATTTTTATTTTACTTTTTCTGGGTCTCTGAATTAAGAGTTTAAGTATTAATGTTTTTCTGACTAAATGTTTATCAATTTTTATGTTAAGAGTTAATGCTTAATGGGGCGGCCGTGGTGTAGTGGTAATGGCAGTCGACCCCTGATCGGAAGGTTGGAGGTTCGAATCCCGCATCCGTCCACCATGTGTCGTTGTGTCCCTGGGCAAGACACTTAACCCCGAGTTGCTCCCGGTAGGTCTGGATGGCGCCTTGCAAGGTAGGCTACCACTACCGGTGTATGAATGTCTGAATGAATGGGTGGATGGCTGGTATTGTAAAGCGCTTTGGGGCTCCTCACAGGGGGCTGGAAAGCGCTATATAAATAAGCTCAATTTACCATTTACCATTTAATGCAACACTTGTGAGAGAAAACATTTTAGTTTAGTGTCAAGAAACTATTTGTAATTAGGTTTGATCCGACGCAAGAGTTGTGTGAAAAAACTAAGCTCGTTTTGTTCACATGACCTCGTAGCCTCCTTGGTAACAGATCTAACAAACCCTTCAGATAAGACATGTTTTCTTTTAATGGTGCCTAGCACCACTTTACACTGAAAAACAAGTTTGCGTGAAGTCATCACACCCACAAGGTATAAATGATGAGTAGCGCACTTAGAGTGTTCGAGAGTCTGTCGCGGTCATGATCAAGATGCTCGGCTGCGTTGATGTATATTCCCGCCAAACTGAGACAGCTCTCCCAGTTTGTGTCAAGGTGAGGGATTCTTGTAACATCAATGCCTGTGTATGTAAGTTTTACTGTAGTGAGATTAAACAAACACTTTGATCTTAGCAGGAAAACTGTTTGTGTGTTCGAACATGTATGTTTTTCCTTTTTCCTTTTTCTGTCACAGACTTCTTTAATAAATTATCATTATTTTTAATTAAGTCTTGTGTGAATTTCTTCCAAACAAGCGGCGCCTATCCTTCACGAGCCTGAGAGAATGATTTAATATAAAACATTAAACATTTGGGTTGATTTGAAATTTCATAAAACATTTTTGGCGTCACTTCGCAAGATTCAGATGAGAAGGAATGTACCACTGTTTGGAAGAGAAAAGGAAAAGTGTAAAGCTGTGTTTTTGTGTAACGGGTGTGATTCCCGTTGTTTTGGAAGCGGGTGGGATTCCCGTTGTTTTGGGAGCTGATGGAGGTGTGATTCCCCTGTCAGCAATTTATGTCCTGTCGTGTTTCTGACCAGCGTTTTGGGGGATGCCCTAAAGCAGTGTTCAGAAAACACAGATACGTAACAGTTGCCGAGCAGACAGCCTTAAAGAGAAAGAAAAAGAGCAGAAAGTAACAGAAGATTTTACACCAGGGTTGGGAAACCCTCGTTGTCTATCTGAAAAGTAACCGAAGTATTTTTGCCAGGGTGAGAAAACCCTTGATCAGTAGTTTTATAATAACAGATAGGAATGAAGATTTTGTACCAGGGTGTAGAAACCCTTGTTGATCAGCTGTGAGTTTTGCCTGAGGGAGTTTTGAAACAATTCATTAAGCCCTGAAAAAGTCAGTGATTTATTTTGATAGCTTTATCAGTTGAAGTTAAAAAGTCTGGTGGTTTATTTTTGACAGCTCAGTTGAAGTAAAAAAAAAAGGAGCAGCGCTTCTCTGTGTGTATGCCTGTGCAAAAGATTTGCAGCCATGTGTGGGAGGTTAACGGAGCTCGTTGAAGCAGAGTAAAATTCAAGCAGCACCGTGTGGCTGTTTGTGTTGGAAGTTGTCCAAAAGTTTGAAGAGTGTATTGGTTTAAGATCAGAGGTGCATGTGTGCACCTAGGAGAAATGGTAAGGAGAGAGAGAGAGTGGTTGAGAGACTGAAAAAGTGAGAAAAAGATTGTGTGCGAGTTTTTTGTCAATGAGGTTAAAGCTGTCAGCAGAGACAGAAATATTTGGGGAGACAAGAATGATGAGGGAGGAGGTGTGAGTAGCACCGTACTGTGTCTTATCTGTCATGAGTAAAAATGTAAAAAGACAAAGGTCAGATGTGTTACGAGCTGGGCTAGATGACAATAGTCAGCCAGTGATAGTGGAGGACATTCAGGAAGAAGTTGCATATCTTTCTAAAAGGTTTGGAAGGCTGAGAGAATGCATGGAGCACTTGGTCCGGTTGTGTGTGAGAGATGTTTTATGTCAGATAAAGGGGTTAAAAAGTGCAGCTTGAAGACGGCGCATGGTGTGCACATGCGAGTGTGTTTTGGCTGTAGTGAGGAACGCATGAGGAAAGTGATTGAACTGAAAAGAGGAACAGAGAAGTGCGGAACTATTTGTGTTGAAGGAACGGAGGTCAGGAGACGGCCCTTGGTTGATGTTTTTTTTATATGCAATGTCTGCCTTATTTCCAGAACAGAGAAGAGACGGCAGCTTTGAGAGAGGGAGTTTAAGAAGGAGCTGAGAGACAGCAGCTCTGAGGAAAGAAGAAAAAAAGAGTCACTGCTGTGTTGGAGCCGTTGACATTAGAAATTTATTGGAAGAATCAGACAGTGAATAAAAAAGAAGAGGGTTTTTAAGTTGTTTTTTTTCTCCTCCTCCTCCTCCAAGTTTAAAGAATGAACCTTTTATCTAAAAAGATGACTAAACCCTGTCTTTCTATGTCACTCAAGCATTTGTTTTTTCCATAGCTTGGTGTCGTGGCTTGTCCTTGTCTGTTGGGACAACAGAGGTGGGCCCAGGGGACAACGTGACCGACTCCAGTGAGAGGCGCCTGAGGGTGGTGGCTTGTGTCGTGTGTTGGGTCATCGCTTCATCGGTGCACCGGTACTGCTGGGTGTTCGGAGCATCTGAGGATGGGTGTTCATGCTCATCTGTGCTGTGGTGCTGCTGCTGATGACCACACATCTGAGAAACAAGACGTGTCCTGAGGGGGACAAAGTGGGTCTTTGCCGTGTTGAGAAGGTAGGATGACTTCAAAATGTCCTGTAAATCGGTCCTGCTGGTGACGAGTGTGAGCAGAGGTGTCAAGCGGGTGTAATGTTCCAGTGCAACGACCTTGTGCATCGACCTTTAAGGTGTTACATGTAAGCAAGCTGTTCCAGAGGGTGGAGTCGCAAGATCCATTGTGAAGTGACTAGTTTGGGAACATTCTTTATTGTTCTTTGAGTTTTTATTTTGTTTTATTTTATCTGAAGTGATGAAATATGATATGAAGATTGATGATTTTGTTTTTGAGACTAAATCAGAGTCAGAGTCAGAGAGTCTTTATTGTCATTTGCACCGCATGTGGTACATGTGATGAAAACGAGATTATGTACACGGGGTCCCAGTTACATCCAACAACAAATGCAAGAGAAAAACAGTAATAACATCTAGGATTAACGAAGAGAAACATCAGCTAGTAATACACTAAGCCCTAATGTAGTAGAAAAACATCATTATAAACAGCAGCACGAACATGAGTCTTTATGAGCAGATGGTCACAGATGAACGCAGCAACAAGAAACAGATCAGCATCAGCATGATGTGATATTTTGCAGTGTTTATTCTTATTATTTATTTATTCATGAGTCTGACAGCCTCAGGGTAGAAGCTGTTCCTCAGTCTAGTCTAAATGATGATAAGACTGAATGCTGAATAGTTTGAGTTACAAATAAAAGCACCTATGACATGCAAATGTGATCTACGAACAGGGTGTTGTGGGACTGGACAGTAAAATAGTCCTCATAAATACTTGTTTTTTTTGTTGTTTTTTTTAAAGGAGGAATGTGTTGTACGCTTGTGGGTAGGGCTGTGCGATATGACGATATATATCGTGGGGACGATAGAAACGTGTCTATCGTGCTACTTTCCTTCTATCGTCTCTATCGTGATAAATAAGAATTAAAAAAATAACGGTCGCAAAGAAGCTTCATTTTGTGGTTTTGCGAGATGACGGCGCTGCTTTATGTTTGACGCACGCGCGGGTTTGCGACGCATGGTTTACGTTGTTAAACTCGAGTTCAACAGTGACGCAGCCGGCATGAAGCCGGTGTCACCAGATATCTATGGGTGTCACAACATGGAGAAACAGCTGCGCAGGCAGCCCAAGAACTTGAAGAACTTTTACCAAAAAGAGGGGAAGCTCACCTTGTTAGCTTCCATTATTTAGCTCCGCTGAAACTCGGAGACAAAATGGGTCCAGAGGACACGAAGTCCAACCGAGTCCGAACTCGGGTCCAGTTAACCAATACAAAACAGACCAGAGACACAACAGAACCGGAATCAAACGCAACGTTTTCTCTTTTCTGTTTCTTTGCCTTGTTTACTCCAGATTCCAGTCAGAGCGGATTTCTTCTTCGTGGGTTTTATTAGCAGCCGTTGTTTTACCGCCACCTGCAGGAAAAATTTGGACCAAAGTAGGTCCAAAGTTGGACCAAAGTTTCTACTTTGGTCCAAATTTCCTTGTTCTTTTTGTTCACATTCTTATAATTGTAACTATCTGTAGTAAAATAAAATAAAAAATAAAATAAAAACTTTGGTCCAAATTTTTCCTGTACACACACACACACATCGTGTTGTATATATACAACACGATGTGTGTGTGTGTGTGTGTACAGGAAAAATTTGGACAAAAGTTTTTTTTTTATATCGTGATATATATCGTTATCGTGATATAAAAAAGTCCATATCGTGATATATGATTTTTTCCATATCGCCCAGCCCTACTTGTGGGAGTGGGGACAACTAGACTTAATGATTGATTAATTGGCAATTCTGCTTTGCAATCACTCTGGACCCCTTCTGGTGCGCAACAAAACGGGTCCATAGGTGCCGAAACTTATGATTGAGTTTCTATGTCTGACTGTCCGCTTGAAAGTGTTCACATGTATTGAACAGCAAAAGGTTTTACAGCGGTTAAAACTAATAAAGTGGGAATATGCAGTATCCCTCCTTTACTTTTTTTAGTACTTTGTTTGTAGGAATGATCATATAATTAGATTAGTTTGTAACACTGTCTTAGAATGTTGATTGAACTTATAGTGTGACTGGTAAATGTCCCATGAGGTGACAGGAAAATTTTTCAAAATTAGTCAGAAAATCATAGGGTGGAATGAATTAAGAGTTTAAGTATTAATGTTTTTCTGACTAAATGTTTATCAATTTTTATGTTAAGAGTTAATGCTTAATGCAACACTTGTGAGAGAAAACATTTTAGTTTAGTGTCAAGAAACCATTTGCAATTAGGTTTGATCCGGCGCAAGAGTTATGTGAAAAAACTAAGGGAAAACATTTTAGTTTAGTGTCAAGAAACTATTTGTAATTAGGTTTGATCCGGCGCAAGAGTTGTGTGAAAAAACTAAGAGAAAACATTTTAGTTTAGTGTCAAGAAACTATTTGTAATTAGGTTTGATCCGGCGCAAGAGTTATGTGAAAAAACTAAGAGAAAACATTTTAGTTTAGTGTCAAGAAACTATTTGTAATTAGGTTTGATCCGGCGCAAGAGTTGTGTGAAAAAACTAAGCTCGTTTTGTTCACATGACCTTGTAGCCTCCTTGGTAACAGATCTAACAAACCCTTCAGATAAGACATGTTTTCTTTTAATGGTGCCTAGCACCACTTTACTCTGAAAAACAAGTTTGAGTGAAGTCATCACACCCACAAGGTATAAATGATGAGTAGCGCACTTAAAGTGTTCGAGAGTCTGCCGCGGTCATGATCAAGATGATGGCTGTGTTGATGTATATTCCCACCAAACTGAGACGGCTCTCCCAGTTTGTGTCAAGGTGAGGGATTCTTGTAACATCAATGCCTGTGTGTGTAAGTTTTACTGTAGCGAGATTAAAGCTCCCCTGACATCATCTTTGAACTTTCCATAAAATGGCACAACATACAGTATATATATATTAAGATTGAACTCTGATAGTTTTTGCTAAAACAATGTTAAATGAATGAAAATTCCTCTCAAAAATAGTTTAAAATTAGCGCCTTTTTTCACACGGTAAATCCGAATTTTTCCGGTCACGTGACTGTGACGTCACATCCAGATGCCTCCTCCAACGCGCATTGAATAACAATGGCAGAGAATGCAGACGCATCAGACGAATTTAGCAATTTAAAAGTTGATATTTTAGCGATTTGTCTTCAGTTTGTGAAGCAGAAGTTATTTTGAGTGATCAACAAGAAACAGCAGGGTTTTATTTTCTTCTGCTGCTGTCGTTTTTATGGTTTCACTTTCACGTTCAGGAAGACAGCAGGTGTCTTGAGTTCTGCAGCAGCAACTTAGGGGCTGATCGGGATAACTCTTTTACAGAGCACTGAAACGGTAATGCATTAATTAATTTATCTAATAATAGGCATGTAACGAGATCTCGTTGTACGAGATCTCGCGATATTAAACTCCCGCGATATCTCTCGTTGAGAGGTAACGTTGTCTCGCGAGATGCTAATGCTAGCGCTAGCAGAGCCCCTAGCAAGTCAGCGTCACGGACAGCATGGCTTCGCCGGATGAAGTTGCTATAGAAGACGCCCCAACTACTGATGGAGGGTCCCGGTGCCGCAGACGAGACGCCTCTACATTGATGGAGGGTCCCGGCGCTGCCGACGCTGCCCCGAATGTAAAGACACGCGTGTAAACACCGGTGTGACCGGTGTTGCCAGATAGAGTCCCACCCACCCAAAGCACTCTTTACCCGCAAAAGGCAGAAGGAAAATCGCGGTGAACCGCCCAATCTGGCAACACTGGTGAGTGACGGCTGCAGATTCAGCGCTGATGCGGATATTTATGTTCAATTTTTGGAAAGTCCTGCGTGAATATCTATTTTTTTTAACAAAGTTGAACGTTCTAAGGTCTAAGGAGATTCAATCAGTAAAATGAAGACATCAGTTGGGTTTGTAATACATGTTAAAACAGAATAAAAGCCTTTTTGCGGCATAAAACCGATCTTTGAAGTTTTCTTGAACTAATGTTAAAATCTCGTCTCGTTCTCGCGAGATCTGTGATTTTCTCGTCTCGTCTCGTGAGTTTTGTGTATCGTTACACCCCTATCTAATAATCATTCAACATTAATTTATAGTCTAAAAACATGAGTCCTTTTTAAATTATCTGGTTTATTTTAGAAGTTTATTCAAACATCCATCCATCCATCCATTTTCTTCTGCTTATCCGGGGTCGGGTCGCGGGGGTAGCAGCCTTAGTAGGGAGGCCCAGACTTCCCTCTCCCCAGCCACTTGGAGCAGCTCCTCTGGGGGAATCCCAAGGCGTTCCCAGGCCAGCCGAGAAACATAGTCCCTCCAGCGTGTCCTGGGTCTTCCTCTGGGTCTCCTCCCGGTGGGACATGCCCGGAACACCTCACCAGGGAGGCGTCCAGGAGGCATCCTAACCAGATGCCCGAGCCACCTCAACTGGCTCCTCTCGATGTGGAGAAGCAGCGGCTCTACTCCGAGTCCCTCCCGGATGACTGAGCTTCTCACCCTATCTCTTTTTTTTTTTTTCCATTTATAGATGGCCTCCCTTCACACCTTATAGCCATCCTCTCACTCCAATATGTATTTTTTTTTTTTTTTTTAATAGAGAGAAAGAAAGAAAAGAGAAAGTGAGACAACAAAACAAAACAAAACAACAAAACAACAATTGTCCACAGAAAGAGCACAAGGCAAACACACCAAACCTCCGTCCACAATCCTGCAAAGCACATGACAGAACACAACAACGAAACATACAAGCATAAAGACTGATAATATTCATGACCTTGCAAATATTTCTATAAATACACATACCCATACCTACAAATATATATACAATATACATACATATATATTTATATTCATTTATATACCCATCTACATACATCTACTATACATCCCTGCATCCATTTGTGTGTGGTTGTGAGCATGCATAAGTGAATGAGGTTCCTCCAATAGAACATTTAGTAGCAACTGTGAAGCATCAGAGACCCGTCCCCCCAAAGCCCGAGACAGACGAAGGGGCGATCAAAGCCCAAGACCCCAGGAAGGACCCCGAGCCCAGAGTCCCCAGGACCACCCGAACAGGACGAGCCACTCGTCCACTCCCCAGATCCGACCAAGTGGAAGAACCGGACGAACCCCACCAGGGACCACACACAATGACCCCCCGGGGTCAACAGCGACAATACACAGGCCCCCGCCGGAGCCCGCCGCACCGACGTAGCCCCAGGGCCGGTCACCGAGGCTCGGGCACCGGGGACGCCCATCCCTCAGGTCCAGACCTGACAGGACCAGAGGACCCGAGCCCCACCAGGCAGCCACCAGGCCGAGCTGACAAACGCCCAAGCGCCCAGCCCCAGATAGTGAGGGCCCCAAGCACGCCCGTAGGCAGAGGAACACCCACCAGGGGGCCACGTGGCAGGAGCGCGACACTGGGTAGCCTCAGAAGTATCAGAGAGGGGGCAGTCCAAGTCCCAGCCTGACACTAAAACATTCATACACAGACACACTCATTCAGACCCACCCTCATCCTCACCCTCAGTCACAGAAAGACAAACAATAACGACACGCTCCATTCATAATCCCGATGCACACTCTATACCCCCTAGGTCCAAGACATGTACCTGCTACCTACATGGGGCAGCCCACATCCAAACCCAGGAGGTAGACCCATTCATTCTGGGGTGGAGAGCAGCAGACGTCCAAGATCCGGCACACCCCGCGCCCTGCCGACAGGACAGGACAGGACACCCGAGCCCAAGCAGCCCCAGAGGGAGCCCACTGCCAGCCCCGCCCACGGCGAACCCGCAGGCCCCGAACCCCCCCACTCCCCAGCACAACCCCTGACGGCCCACCCCCAGAATGTCCGCAAGGCAACCAGGGGGGCAAGAGAAAAATAAATAAATAATATATAAATAAATACATAATAAATAAAATTGAAATTAACAAATCAAGACCCCGACACACACACCCCCGTCCCCAAATGTACTGTTGGTGAGTGTTGTTGTAAAGTGTATTTAAAAAGGAAAGAGAAGGAGCAAAGGCTGGCATTATACCAGTTTCCCCTCCACTCCAACTCTAACCCAGGCCCTAATTGTCTAAATGCATAATGTTGAGTGAGCATAGGCATGGGGGCGAGATTGATGTCATCCCGCCACCCATAGCCATAGTGCTCACTCCTTCCCTATATGTGACTTTTATGAAGATGTTTATGAATGAATGTCTAAAGTGTATATAAAATTGAGTCCCAGGTGCTCTTAACAACAGAGATGTAAAACCATTGCAGCACACCCGAGACCCAAATTCCCTACATGTATTAATTTAAGATGAAGAGGGCGGAGGTGCGTGTTGAGGGATGGGGAGAAAAATAACTGCAGGAACAGTGCTCCCACAGCGAGTCAGCTCCCCCGCTGACCCTGCTTACCCCCCAGCTCGCCAAGGTCCACCCAAGGAGCGAGGTAAAGGAAACACCTCTCCGACCGCCAGGACATTGAGCCAAGACCAGAGAGGGACACGGCCCCGAGGGCCGCCAACAGCAGAACCAACAGCCCACACCCGCCAGGGCCGCCACGACCCCTGCGAACCGCAGTCAGCCCGCCGTCCAAGAGGACACAAAATCCCACATGGACGACACGGCCAAGAGCGCCCGCCCAACCGTCGACAGAGCCAGGAAGCACCAAGAACAGGCCCCAACCGGGGCCCGCACACCGGCCAAGTATAGTCCAAGACCATCATCCAGGACATCCACCTAATCCCCACCCCAGAAGAAATACTATACCCACCCTTCATATTAACAACTTTCAGAACACATAACACATTAGACACCCAGGCTGGGTTTGCCCGCCCCCTCTCATTGGCCACCAGTCACGCCCCCAGACACCCACCCCCCAGCATATGAACCCCAACCCACCAGCGAGCCGAGAGCCCCCGGCCAGAGCTGGGCACCAGAGCGCCAGCCAGCCCATAGCCCGGCGACCCGCCCGCCAGAGCCCAAGACCCCCGACCCCCACCAGGCCCAAGCCCGGGGACGACGCGCCCCCAGAGTCCCAAGCCCCCGGCACCCACCCCGAAACCACCCCAGCACAGCCGGGTCACCGACCGGCGACCCATGACCGCCGCCACCGACCACCCGAGGGCCCGCATGCCGCCCCCAGTAGATGTCCCCCAGAACCCCCCCGGTCCTCCCCAGGTCGAAGACGAGGTCCTCCCCGCCCAAGCAGCCCTAACCCCCCGGCGCCCCAAACCCCAACCTCCCCCCCCTCCAGTCCCAATGCCCCACAAGGCCACATCCCAGACCCCCCACCCTCACTACGTAACGGAGCCGATCAAAGAATGCCAAATAGGTTGATCCAATGTGTCGGCAGATGCTGTTTCAAGACTAATATGATCTAACAGAAGATTTTTATACTGATTAACGCTAAGATTATTTTTATTTTTCCAATTTACGAGTATGGTTTTCTTTGCGATGCATAAGGCAGTGAAAAGCATATAGGATGTATTTTTTTCTAGTATAACATCTTCAAAGATACCCAATAAGCAAACAGATGGAGAGAGTGGGATATTAATTTTCAAACATTTAGACAAGTCTTCACATACCTGTACCCAGAACCTCTGAACGGATGGACAGAACCAGAGCGCGTGAATATAATCATCAGGTGTATTACTTATGCACTGTGAGCACTTGTTAGATGGTATAAAGCCCATCTTAAACATTCGCTCCCCTGTATAATGTACTCTATAGAGAACCTTATATTGTATTAATTGTAAATTGGAGAGTCTAGTCAATTTAAAAGTATTTGAACATACTTGAGACCAAATTTTTTGTTCAAAGTTGATTGATAAATCTGACTCCCATTTTTCAACAGGTAGTGCTATCGAGTCATCGATCCTAGACAATTTTTTGTATATTTTAGATAATAATTTCGGTGGTTGAAAATTAATAAACTCTAACACACATGTTGGGGTTTCCAACAATGTTTTATTAAGCTTAAATTTCTTTTTTACAATTGACTTAATTTGTTGGTATTGTAGGAAATATTTATTATCAATGTCATATTGTATTATTAATTTATTAAATGGAATAAAGTCTATACCCTCAAATATGTGTTCCAGACATTCAATACCTTTCATTCTCCAACCTGGGAAATTTAACATATTATTTTCTTGTTGAATGTCAGGATTGTTCCAGAGAGGTGTATGTCTACATGGGAGTAGTGAAGACTTTGTCATTTTCAGATACTCCCACCATGCTGTCAGAGATGAGCTAATATTGATGCTCTTAAAGCAGACATGTCTTTTTAAATCTGTACTGATAAATGGTAGATCTGAAATCCTAATATTATTACATAAAGTTTGTTCTATATCCATCCAAGTTTCATCTAGTGCATTCGGTTTTAACCACTTTGATATATATTGTAATCTGTTTGCTAAATAGTAGTAATAAAAGTTTGGAAGTTCTAATCCTCCGGTATCTTTAGATTTTTGTAATGTTTTTAAACTAATACGCGGAGTTTTATTGTTCCAAAGGAATTTAGATATAGAAGAGTCCAGGGACTTAAACCATTCATTTGAAGGTTTATTTGGAATCATTGAGAATAAATAATTTATTCTCGGCAGCACCATCATTTTTACTGAGGCAACTCTTCCCATAAGTGATATGGGTAGAGATCTCCATCTAGTAAGATCGTCTTCAATTTTCTTTAATAATGGGATATGATTTAATTTTATTAAATCCTCCAATTTAGGAGAGATATTAACACCTAAATATTTAATATTACCTGATTGTAGTCTTTCATTAAGAGAATTATTAAACACACAATTTATCGGAAGCACTGTAGATTTTGTCCAGTTTATAGAATAATCAGAAACTTTTGAAAATGAGTTTATTAACTTGATAACATTGGATATTGAGTTTCCTGAGTTCTCAAGAAAAAGCAAAACATCGTCAGCATAAAGACTCATTTTATGTTCTATGTTTCTACCCTTTATGCCTTTAATATCAACACTTTGCCTTATTGCTGCTGCTAACGGTTCAATAAAAATAGCAAATAATGCTGGTGAAAGTGGACAACCTTGCCTGGTGCCCCTCTGTAAACAGAAGCTTGAAGATAATTGATTATTTGTCCTGACACACGCTGTTGGTGAACTATATAATATTTTTAACCAGTTAATGAAGTAATCCCCAAATCCAAATTTATTTAAGGTAGCAAATAAGAAATTCCAATTTACTCTATCGAATGCTTTTTCAGCATCTAAAGAAAAAATAGCTGTTTCAATATTTTTAAAATACGAATACTCTATTACATTATATAATCTTCGTGTATTTGTGTCTGAGTGTCTTCCTTTTATGAATCCGGTTTGGTCTGGATGTATAATAACAGGAGTTATCTTCTCTAGTCTTTTAGATAAGACTTTACAAATTATTTTAACATCAACATTAATGAGAGAGATTGGACGATAACTCGTAGGTAATACTGGGTCTTTGCCTGGCTTTAATAAGAGACTAATGTTGGCTGAATTCATATGTGTTGGTAGCCTGCCATTTTCTTCTGACTCAAGTAGCACTCTATAAAATATTGGTTCCAGTATATCCCAGAACTTTTTATAGTATTCTACTGGATATCCATCAGGACCTGGCGATTTCTTATTAGGCATGCTTTTAATTGCTTCATGGAGCTCATCTGAAGTTAATGGTGAGTCTAGTTTTGATGATTGACTAATATCTAGTTTTGGGAGTGTTACTTTCTCTAAGAATTCATTAATATCCTCATTTGATGGATTTAGGTTAGCTGCTGAGGTTCTAAATCGGCTTCACCAGACATTCTGAACTAGCTGCTGAGGTTCTAAATCGGCTTCACCAGACACTCTGGCTCGGCTGCTGAGGTATTGCTTCAGCTTCATCGGACACTCTGGCTCAGCTGCTGAGGTTCTGTTTTGGCTTCACCAGACACTCTTCCTCAGCTGCTGAAGTTCTAATTCGGCTTCATCACACCCTCAGGCTCAGCTGCGCATGTTCTGCTTTGGCTTCATCAGACACTCTGCTTCAGCTGCTGAGGTTCTGCTTTGGCTTCATCAGATGCTCTGGCTCAGCTGCTGAGGTTCTAATTCGGCTTTACCAGACACTTTGGCTCAGCTGCTGAGGTTCTGCTTCGATTTCATCACACACTGGCTCATCTGCTCAGGTTCTGCTTCGGCTTCATCAGACTCTCTGCCTCAGCTGCTGATGTTCTGATTTGGCTTCATCACATGCTCTGACTCAGCTGCTGAGGTTCTGCTTTGGCTTCATCAGACACTCTGCCTCAGCTGCTGAGGTTCTACATCAGTTTCACCAGACACTCTGGCTCAGCTGTTCAGGTTCTGCTTTGGCTTCATAAGACGTTCTGGCTCTTCTGCTGAGGTGCTGTTTCGGCTTTATCAGATGCTTTGGCTCAGCTGCTGAGATTCATCAGACACTTTGGCTCGGCTGCTGAGGTATTGCTTCGGCTTCATCGGACACTCTGGCTCAGCTGCTGAGGTTCTGCTTTGGCTTCACCAGACACTCTTCCTTAGCTGCTGAATTTCTAATTCGGCTTCATCACACCCTCAGGCTCAGCTGCGCATGTTCTGCTTTGGCTTCATCAGACACTCTGCTTCAGCTGCTGAGGTTCTGCTTTGGCTTCATCAGACACTCTGGCTCATCTGCTAAGGTTCTTCTTCGGCTTCAACAGACACTCTGCCTCAGCTGCTGAGGTTCTGCTTTGGCTTAATCAGACACTCTGGCTCAGCTGCGGAGGTTCTGCTTTGGCTTTATCACACCCTCAGGCTCGGCTGCTGAGATTCTGCTTTGGCTTCATAAGACGTTCTGGCTCAGCTGCCGAGGTGCTGTTTCGTCACCTGGGAAGGCACGACGGTCCTGTATAGGATTGGGTCGGCCTGGGAGACGTTTTGTTCATTTCCGCCGCACCCACCTGTCCCACAATCCTTTGAACTTTCTCTTTTTAATTTATTTTTGTTTCTTTAAGGACGCTGAGGAGGAGAAGGCGCTGGCTTTGGCTCAGCTGCTGAGATTCATCAGACACTTTGGCTCAGCTGCTAAGGTTCTGCTTCAGCTTCATCAGACACTTTGGCTCAGCTGCTGATGTTCTAAATCGGCTTCACCAGACACTCTGAACTAGCTGCTGAGGTTCTGCTTTGGCTTCACCAGACACTCTGAACTAGCTGCTGAGGTTCTAAATCGGCTTCACCAGACACTCTGAACTAGCTGCTGAGGTTCTGCTTTGGCTTCATCAGACTCTCTGCCTCATCTGCTGAGGTTCTTCTTCGGCTTCAACAGACACTCTGGCTCAGCTGCTGAGGTATTGCTTCGTGCTTCATCGGACACTCTGGCTCAGCTGCAGGAGGTTCTGCTTTGGCTTCACCAGACACTCTTCCTCAGCTGCTGAAGTTCTAATTCGGCTTCATCACACCCTCAGGCTCAGTTGCGCATTTTCTGCTTTGGCTTCATCAGACACTCTGGCTCAGCTGCTGAGGTTCTGCTTTGGCTTTATCAGACACTCTGGCTGAGGTTCTAAATCCGCTTCACCAGACACTCTGAACTAGCTGCTGAGATTATGCTTTGGCTTCATCTGGCTCAGCTGCTGAGGTTCTTCTTGACCAAAGGGCCGCAACAGCTGCTGAGGTTCTGCTTCAGCTTCATCAGAAACTCTGGCTCAGCTGCTGAGATTCTGCTTTGGCTTCACCAGACCCTCAGACTCAGCTGCTGAGGTTCTGCTTTGGCTTCATCAGACGCTCTGGCTCAGCTGCTGAGGTTCTTCTTCGGCTTCATCACATGCTCTGGCTCAGCTGCGTAGGTTCTGCTTTTGCCTCATCACACGCTCTGGCTCAGCTGCTGAGGTTCTTCTTCGGCTTCATCAGACACTCTGGCGCAGCTACTGAGGTTCTTCTTCGGCTTCATCACACGCTCTGGCTCAGCTGCTGAGTTTCTGCTCTGGCTTCATCAGACCCTCTGGCTCAGCTGCTGAGGTTCTTCTTCGGCTTCATCAGACTCTCTGCCTCAGCTGCTGAGGTTCTACTTCGGCTTCATCAGACTCTCTGCCTCAGCTGCTGAGGTTCTGCTTTGGCTTCACCAGACACTCTGGCTCAGCCTCTGAGGTTCTAATTCGGCTTCACCAGACGCTCTGGCTCAGCTGCTGAGGTTCTGTTTCTGCTTCATCACATAGTCTTGCTCAGCTACTGATGTTCTGCTTTGGCTTCACCAGACACTCTGGCTCAGCTGCTGAGGTTCTGTTTCGGCTTCATCACATAGTCTGACTCAGCTGCTGAGGTTCTAATTCGGCTTCACCAGACGCTCTGGCTCAGCTGCTAAGGTTCTGTTTCGGCTTCATCACATAGTCTGGCACATAGTCTACTGATGTTCTGCTTTGGCTTCACCAGACACTCTGGCTCAGCTGCTGAGGTTCTGTTTCGGCTTCATCACATAGTCTGGCACATAGTCTACTGATGTTCTGCTTTGGCTTCACCAGACACTCTGGCTCAGATGTTGAGGTTCTACTTTGGCTTCATCAGACACTGACCTGGCAGCTGAGATTCTCCTCGGCTTCAGACACTGTGGCTCAGCTGCTGAAGTTCTAATTCGGCTTCATCACACTCTCAGGCTCAGCTGCGCATGTTCTGCTTTGGCTACATCAGATGCTTTGGTTCAGCTGCTGAGATTCTGCTTCAGCTTCATCAGAAACTCTGGCTCAGCTGCTGAGGTTCTGTTTTGGCTTCATCACATAGTCTGACTCAGCTGCTGAGGTTCTAATTCGGCTTCACCAGACGCTCTGGCTCAGCTGCTAAGGTTCTGTTTCGGCTTCATCACACTCTCAGGCTCAGCTGCGCATGTTCTGCTTTGGCTACATCAGATGCTTTGGTTCAGCTGCTGAGATTCTGCTTCAGCTTCATCAGAAACTCTGGCTCAGCTGCTGAGGTTCTGTTTCGGCTTCATCACACACTCTGGCTCTGCTGCTGAGGTTCTAATTCGGCTTCATCACACCCTCTGACTCAGCTGTTCACGTTCTGTTTTGGCTTCATCAGATGCTTTGGTTCAGCTGCTGAGATTCTGCTTCAGCTCCATCAGACACTCTGGCTCATCTGCTGAGGTTCTGCTTCGGCTTCATCAGACTCTCTGCCTAAGCTGCTTAGGTTCTTCTTCGGCTTCATCAGACTCTCTGCCTCAGCTGCTGAGGTTCTGCTTCGGCTTCATCAGACTCTCTGCCTCAGCTGCTGATGTTCTAAATCGGCTTCACCAGACACTCTGGCTCGGCTGCTGAGGTATTGCTTCGGCTTCATCGGACACTCTGCCTCAGCTGCTGAGGTTCTTCTTCGGCTTCATCAGACACTCTGGCTCAGCTGCTAAGGTTCTGCTTTGGCTTCATCACACGCTCTGGCCCAGCTGCTGAGGTTCTGCTTTGGCTTCACCAGACACTCTGGCTCAGCTGCTGAGGTTCTGCTTTGGCTTCATCACATCCTCATACTGTTCAGGTTCTGCTTTGGCTTCATCACATGCTCTGTCTCAGCTGCTGAGGTTCTGCTTCGGCTTTATGAGATGCTTTGGCTCAGCTGCTGAGATATTGCTTCAGCTTCATCACACTCTCTGGCTCAGCTGCTGAGTTTCGGCTTCAGCTCATCTGCTGTTTTGGTTTCATCAGACACTCTGGCTGAGGTTCTCCGGGAGGGCTAGGGAATGTCTAGCCATTGGTCCAAACATTCAATGTTAAAGCCACTCAAACGAAATGATCCGGGCACATGTCCGGCAAAATGCCACAACGAAGCCCGAGGAGCGAGTACCAAGCCTGGATACAGAGAATCTGGTGAGTTGGTGGTCCTAGGGAGGATCCGCCCAACGGTCAGGGGGGCTCCGTGGGCGTTTACCCGGGCAGGGGGCCACACAATCTGGCTAAGGGTGGTCCGTGCACAAAGTGGGGGCTCCGTGGGTCGTTACCCAGGGAGGGGGGCACAGAGTTAGGGGAAGCATGGTCCGTGCGCCCCGGGGAGGGCTCCGTGGGCCTTCACTTGGGGAGGGGGCCACACAGTCTGGCTAAGGGTGGTCGGTGCACACCGGTGGGGCTCCTTGGGTCTCGCGCAGACAGCCATTGTGAGTACTCCAGCCGACACCTCTACAGCAACAGAGGGTGCTGCTGCCCTGCCTCCAGCTCCAGGGGGCGCTGCCACCCTGAGTATTCCAGCCGACACCTCTACAGCAACAAAGGGTGCTACTGCCCTGCCTCCGACTCCAGAGGGTACTGCTGCCCTGCCTCCGGCACCAGAGGGTGCTGCTTCCACATCTACAGAGGGTCTCCGTACCGCAGACGCCTCCACATCTACAGAGGGCCTTCGCACCACAGATGCCTCCACCTCTACAGAGGGTCCCAGCGCGACGGACGCCTCCACCTCTACAGAGGGTCCCAGCGCGACGGACGCCTACACCTCTACAGAGGGTCCCAGCGCGACGGACGCCTCCACGTCTACAGAGGGTCCCAGCGCAACGGACGCCTCCACCTCTACAGAGGGTCCCAGCGCGACGGGCGCCTCCACCTCTACAGAGGGTCCACGTACCGCGACGGACGCCTCCACCTCTACAGAGTGTCCTAGCGCGACGGACGCCTCCACCTCTACAGAGGGTCCCAGAGGTGCGACGGGCGCCTCCACATCTACCGGGGGTCTATGCACCGCTGATGCCTCAACATCAACTGAGGGTCTCCACATCGATAACGTCTCTATCTTCAATGACTCTACGCCAGACGTCTCGACGCCAGACGTCTCGACTGTCGTATCTATGCCAGATGTCTACCCTCGTCTCTACGCCGGACGTCTCATCTCTACGCCGGACGTCTCGACTCTCGTCTCTACGCCGGACGTCTCGACTCTCGTCTCTACGCTGGACGTCTCGACTCTCGTCTCGACTCTCGTCTCTACGCCAGACGTCTCGACTCTCGTCTCTACGCCGGACGTCTCGACTCTCGTCTCTACGCCGGACGTCTCGACTCTCGTCTCTGCGCCGGACGTCTCGACTCTCGACTCTGCGCCTGACGTCTCGACTCTCGACTCTGCGCCGGACGTCTCGACTCTCGTCTCTGCGCCGGACGTCTCGACTCTTGTCTCTGCGACGGACGCCTCCACCTCTACAGAGGGTCCCAGTGCGACGGGCGCCTCCACATCTACCGGGTGTCTATGCACCGCTGATGCCTCAACATCAACTGAGGGTCTCCACATCGATAACGTCTCTACCTTCAATGACTCTACGCCAGACGTCTCGACGCCAGACGTCTCGACTGTCGTATCTATGCCAGATGTCTACCCTCGTCTCTACGCCGGACGTCTCATCTCTACGCCGGACGTCTCGACTCTCGTCTCTACGCCGGACGTCTCGACTCTTGTCTCTACGCCGGACGTCTCGACTCTCGTCTCGACTCTCGTCTCTACGCCGGACGTCTCGACTCTCGTCTCTACGCAGGACGTCTCGACTCTCGTCTCTACGCCGGACGTCTCGACTCTCGTCTCTGCGTCGGACGTCTCGACTCTCGACTCTGCGCCTGACGTCTCGACTCTCGACTCTGCTCCGGACGTCTCGACTCTCGTCTCTGCGCCGGACGTCTCGACTCTCGTCTCTGCGCCGGACGTCTCGACTCTCGTCTCTGCGCCGGACGTCTCGACTCTCGTCTCTGCGTCGGACGTCTCGACTCTCGTCTCTGCGTCGGACGTCTCGACTCTCGTCTCTGCGCCGGACGTCTCATCTCTACGCCGGACGTCTCGACTCTCGTCTCTGCGCCGGACATCTCGACTCTCTTCTCTGCGCCGGACGTCTCGACTCTCGTCTCTGCGTCGGACGTCTCGACTCTCGTCTCTACGCCGGACGTCTCGACTCTCGTCTCTGCGCCGGATGTCTCGACTCTCGTCTCTGAGCCGGACGTCTCGACTCTCGTCTCTGCGCCGGACATCTCGACTCTCGTCTCTGCGCCGGACGTCTCGACTCTCGTCTCTGCGCCAGACGTCTTGACTCTCGTCTCTGCGCCTTCAGACGTCTCGACTCTGGTCTCTACGCCGGACGTCTCGTCTCTACGCCAGACGTCTCGACTCTCGTCTCTACGCCAGACGTCTCGACTCTCGTTTCTGCGCATTCAGACGTCTTGACTCTCGTCTCTGAGCCTTCAGACGTCTCGATTCTCATCTCTGCGCCTTCAGACGTCTCGACTCTCGTCTCTGCACCTTCAGACGTCTCCTCGCTCAACGTCTCCACGTCAGACGTCGATGACTCTGTGCTCGCTGACGTTCCTTCGCCTTGTGCACCAGCCGCAGAAGTTTGTGCACCGACCGCAGGAGTTTGTGCACCGACCGCAGAAGTTTGTGCACCGACCGTTGAAGTTTGTGCACCAGCCGACAAAGTTTTTGCCATCATAGTTCCTGCCTTTGATGTTAGACGGCCTCACGGTCGCCCGCCTGAAGTGGTCCTACGCTATGGATGGTTTCCCGGTCGTCCGCCGGACGGGACCCTGCGCAATGGTCTGCCTCTCTGTCACCCACCTGAGGGGTCTTTGACTGCTGTCGACTTCCTGGCCACAATGTTTGGACGCTTGTTGATCTTCTAAGTTTGGTCTTTGTTTGGTTCCTAGTTCTGGTTTTTGCATTTCACTCCCGCAGTTGTTTCTTGTTTAGCCTTTGTGTTTGGTGTCCCCAGGCCCTGTTCCTGTCGGTTTTTGATTTGTCGTCCTTGTGTTTCCTTCGTGCCCGTCGTGCTTGTGGTTACTCCCTCTGCCTACCCTGGTTTCTGTTTTTTTTTCTTCGGGAATGCCTGGGGGCGTCTTTGGGGGGGGGTACTGTAAGGATGGCTCCCTCTCTCTCCGTCTGTTGGTCTGTCTCCCTCCTCACATGTTGTCCCTCAGGTCTGCGTGTCGTCTCAGGGGATTATGATTTTAGGTGATTAGGTGTATATTAGTCTGCGTTTGTATGTGTCATTGTCGGGTCATTTGTTTGTTTTCCCCTGGTGTGTCGTGTCCAGCTCCTTGGTCTGTGAGTACGTTCTCTACAGTTTTTTGAGTTCAAGTATTCCTGCCCCAGTTTTGAGCTACAGTTTCTAGTTTACAGAGTTATGCCACAGTTTCTAGCTACAGTTTCTAGTTTATAGAGTTAAGCCAAAGTTTCTAGCTACAGTTTCTAGTGTATCAAGTTAAGCCACAGTCTAGCTACATTTCTCTATGTCCTACCACGTCAGTGTTTTTGAGTTTTTGTGATTAAACGTTTTGGACTTTTTCTACTCCTGCCTCCGAGTGTCTACCTGTCTGTACAACTGGGTTCATCCACACACGTGACAGTTTTGATTTGTCTTACCATAGAACAGTTTCTCATTTTGCCACTCAACAATGATGGAATTTTCTAATGAGAAGCATTATTCTGAAAAAGTATTATTCTAAAAAAAAGCATTATTCTAAAAAACTATTTTAGAAAATTTTCTGCTGGCTAATTAATCTCTGCCCATCTTTACTTCTGAGTGATTCAGCCTCTCAGAAAGGCTCTGCATATCCTCAGTCTTCTTACAAACTGGTTACCAATTAACCCAATTTATTGTAAATATGCTCCTCCAGCTGTTTCTTATTGCGCCACAGTATTTGTTTGACCTGTCCTGCTTATTTTCAGTTATGTTGCTGCCAAATTCAAAATTCCCTTTTGGTTTCCTAAAAATGACTTAACACATTTTATGTGTATCTTGTTTTATTATGAATAAAATATGAAGCTGTGAGATTTCCAAACTGTTGCATTTTTGTTTCATTCACATTTTTGACAGTCCCAACTTTTTCAAAAGTTGGGCTTGTATTAAAGTCACCAAAGGAGAAAAAAACAACAACCTGTAATAATCATAATCATAATAATATTGTCACAGTACACTGTGACAATATTATTATGATTATGATTTAAGCAGTTCTGCTTATAATTTAATAAATAGGAATTCACTGTATACTGTAAATAATCTTGGGCTATCCATCCATCCATCCATTATATTTACCCGCTTCTTCCGTGTTAGGTCACGGGGGCCGTCGATGCTCACATCCAGTAATCACTATGAGAGGGGCGGGGGACATCCTGGACAGGTCTCCAGTCCATCACAGGACCACATAGAGACAACAACCATTTGCTCTCTCTCTCTCTCTTTCTCTCACCTAGAGACAATTTAGAGTTACCAAACAGCCTAACATGCATGTTTTTGGTCTGTGGGAGGAAACTGGAGTACCTAGAGAAAGCCCATGCATGCACAGAAAGAGCATGCAAACGCCACCCAGAAATGCCCCCGGACTGGGATTTGAACTGGTGACTTGCTCGCTGAGAGGTAGCTGCTCTACCAGTTGTGCCACCGTGCTGCCCTCTTGACCTCCTAGTTGGAAAAAATAATTTCTCTTCAGAAGAAGATTAAGATCATAAATCTGTACATGGTCAAAATTAGCTAAAAAAAAAAAAGAAGTTGATAAAATCATGATTGTGCATCCCTAGTGTGTATATTTTCCAACTTTCTTCCACTTCCTTCCTCCAACCAGCAGTGGCTGCTCCAATTCATTCAACCTTTATTTAGTCAGGTTAATCTCATTGAGCCTCGGGGAGTCATTTACAAGAGAGACCTGCTTACAAACTAAAGAACGATGACAACAGCAACAGTAGAATTTCCTTAAACAATCAACAATAGACAAACATGAGAGAGAAATACAGATTTTTTTAAACAAATTAAAACAAAGATATCAAAGTAGCAAAACAGACAGATAGGTAGGTAGGTGCAGAAAATCAAATACAGGAACATGTCTGCATTGGTTTTTGCAAGGATTCCAATAGATTCTTAAAACCATTTAGAGAGGTCAAGGCCGAGAGCTTCAGATATTTTTGTAAGATATTCCAGGAAGCAGGAGCGGAGAATGAGAAGGCCCTTTTGCCAAGTTCAGTCCTCACTGATGGAACACTGCAGGTAATCATGTCCTGAGAACGCACGCTGTAGCTGCACTCACGCAAAGACATGCAACGACATGCAAAGACCAATAACACAAATGAAGAGTTAATCTGGTTTCCTAATATCCTATGTTTCACTCACAGTCCTATTTTTACTTGCATTTAGGGACAAGTTTGAACTTTTATTTTCTCTCACTCACACTGTTATTCAGGAAAACAAAACTATTACTATGTCTGCAACACTCCTCATTGCTTTAGCTGACCTGCTGTCTGCGTATCTTTGTGAAGCTGTTGCAGTGAGGACTACGTCACGTGTGTGAAAACAGCTGTAACGAATAATGTGGGGTAAGGTATTTAAACACTTACTGGACCACCATTATTGTAGAGATATAGGACTTACCTATAGTTTTAGAGGCGCAGGTCTGAGCAGACTTTTATCTGCACAAACATGCCACCAATTCACGGGGTCTCAACTTTTTCAGAATAAATCAATAAATCTGTGATGTGATTAGCCAGAAATGTAATTTCACGAGAGGCTTCAACTTATGTTGGTCTACCAAAAAAATAGACCTTTTATTGAAACTATCACAAGAATTACATTAAACATTTGTATCGATATTAGCTCTGATTTAATAACTACGTTGACAAGAATTCAAATTAAAACAAACAGACAGTTAGGATTTAACTGTTGGCACATTACTTGACAGATTAATAGCTTATGAAAAATAAGAAATAGGAGGAAGAAGATGAAAGCTAAGTTAGCTGAAGTTGATTATTTTGAAAACAACCAGGGTGGCAACCTTTCCAAACACAGGTCCAGCTGTACTTCCGACACGTGCAGCATACAAACAAGCCTCTTTACCTGGTGACGAGACGTCTTGCGAGGTGAGGACTGAGAAGTTTGTGGACACTAACGGACTGTGTTGTCCAGTGAACGTCCAGATGACTTCGTGCGTGTATATCTGGATCAGACGAGCGGGTGCACGTTTTCACCGGCAGGAACAGGCCCCAATCGCACTGGCTGAACTTTCAAAGTAAAACTTCAGAAAACAAATTCTTCCAGAAATGAGTGAAAGGATCACAGTAAGGCTTTACTGTGATTCCAGCTGAAACGTGGGTCAAGTTGACACATGACCGGAACGTCTCCAGCTTTCCCAGAGGAGAGAAACCAGTTGCGAGTTAGTTCTCTTCCAAGCACTAAAGCCAAAAATGCAGGAAGTGCCCTTTTAAGGAGGGGGTGTGACTTAGTCACATACTTCCTGCTGATTGGCTGTCCATCACTAGAGAAGGAGTGACTTTGCAAGTGAGTGAGTTTGAGTGACAGATGATAGGGTAGACAAAACATAGAAAACATACGTGAGAAGATGCAGGTGCATGTGAACAAGCAATGTAACTTGTTTTGAGAACAGATTCATTGTTTTTAGAAAGGACGGGAGACCGAAAGCAAGCTATGTCTAGCACTTTTCCTTCGAAACAAAAACAGTTCAAACAAATACGAAGGATTGTTCATTCAACTTTAGACACTTATTCTGCATAGAGCAGACAGTTTAAAGCACGATCATTCTGAGATGTTCTCTTAACTTTGTCATATTTAAAATATACCAGCTTAGTAAAATCATCATTAAATGACAAAAATATACTGTTGATCAATTCTGAATTAACACACATTAAAGAGAAAGTTCAATCTGATTAATTAGTGTCCATTAATTCATAATAATTGTTAACCAATATAAGTGTCCAATCGTCTCCTTGAGGGCTTCAAGAAGGTGTAACACTTAGAGTTTCAAAGAGATGCAGAGAGGTGTACTTGAAGGTCAAGCCTAAAATATCAGAGGTTAGGTGTATCACTACAGTCCCCCTTTTTGGAAGTCATCGCCTGTCCTTGGAGATGAGTTCCAACACGAAAGGATACCACCGAATGTCTCTGACCTCTATGTAATACAGCAAGTGGAAAAAAAAAAAGTCAAAAAAAGTTCAAAATTATACTCCCATAATGTTTTTGGAAATTCCATGCTGTTCGTAGGTAATCCCTTTGCGGTAAGATTTCAATCCTTTGGAAAACATAGTCTGTTAACCCATGGAAAACTGAGTCTGTGATCCCTTGGAAACAAAGTCTTATAATCCACAACGGTAAATCCAGATGTAAGAATTATGAGGAGGTCAATATTAATACTGACCTCTTTATCCTTAATTAATCTACTTATTCAGATTGAATAGTAAATTCACGGATTCTGTTCTTTTTCAGTTTACCCAATATTTCTGTGATCTTTATGATGGATAAATAAACAGAGCCATTAAGTGACAAAGACGTTAACTTAGTTTGATATGTCAAAGAGACACTATCATTTATTTAGAATAAATCAACTAAATTAACACCATTACACTTGATTGACATGATTTCACTTTCTTTCAATTTAAAACGTCAGCACACTTAAATTCAACACAACAGACTTCAATATTGGATGTAAACATATTTAGTCTGAGGGCTCTTTAAACTTAAAATAGTTTCCAGCTTAGATTGAGAGGGGAAAGAGTAGGAGGAAAGATTTAAGAAGAAT
>JBBPBX010043855.1:7775-27730 GCA_038048925.1 Garcialebias charrua
TATATATACATATATATATATATATTTTTTTTTTCTTTCTGGTAATAATTCTTACTGCTCTTTTTTGTAAAATAGAAATAGGATTTGTAATTGTTTTACATGCCTTACCCCAGACTTCAATGCAGTAAATTAAACGTGGAACAATTATTGCATTTTATAACATGAACAATATGTCATTTAATAGTTCCCTTACTTTATACAGTATTGCTATTGATTTGGATTTTTTTCCCCTTAAATTGTTTATGTGAGGTTTCTATGTTAATTTTTCATCAATGATGACACCCAGAAACTTCACCTCACTAACTCTACAAATCTCAATTCCATCTACTGAATGGTGCATCAATATTCCTTTTACTACTGTATTGCTGAATATCATGTAAAATGTGATAGGGGCTTATCAGAGACTACATCCAGAATATGGGAGTGGAGATGATGGAACGGCCTATGTGCGGTCCTGACTTCAATCACATTGAACACTGATGGAATCGGCTTTCCCTTCCAAATGATAGTGGCTGCATATGGTTCTTCCGCATGCTACCGGGGCCATTGTTTGTTCAATGGAAAAGTTGTTAAATTGCAAAGGTTTCTTTTAGACTTCAAACATACAATCCAACAAACTACATCAAACCTGAAACATTGCAGAACAAGATGTTTGGCAGGAATTATCGGGCAAATTTCATGAACGTAACCCACAAAGTCAACCTGCTGCTCCATCCAGAATTCAGAGAGGACGAAACGGCCCACGTGAAGTCTTCAATCGCACTGAACCCCGATGGGATCGGCTTGGCGTGCTGTTTCACACTGGCTGGATGAAGAACAGGATGCTGTCCCAAATGATAGTGGCTGCGTATGGCTCTTCCGCATGCCACTGGGGCCCATTGTTTGTTGAATGGCAAAATTGTTAAATGGCAAATATGTTTTATTTCTTTAGACTTCAATCCAACAAACTACCGGTACACCAAACCTGAAACGATGGCAGAACCAGATGTTTGGCAGGAATTGTCAGGTGAATTTTCATGAACGTAACTCACAAACTCAACCGCTGCTCCACCTACCACCATTTAAAAGGAAAATAAACCGGCTTTCCAACAGCAAAAGATTTGTTGTCAAGAAGAATTGATACAAAATAAAAATAATCAACCAATCATCAATTTCCTCAGTTTTTGTGCCAAGTACTGTATAACCTTTAATACTGAGTTTTAGAGAAGAGGTGACGGGCGTTATAATTTCAGGCAGGAGATGCTTCAGCATCTTTCATCATTTGTCCAGTTCAGGCGTGTCGTCCATATTTAACTTTCCTAAACTATTTTAAATTGATTTATTTGTTGCTGAAATAGAGAAGCGTTGGCTCCAGTGAATAAAAGGTGACCTCTCCCTCCAGTTAAACGTTGCAGTTGTGCAAGTTAAAAAATAAACTCAGAGTTTTCCTTCCTGCAGAAACTGTTTTCTGAACGTTGGGCCTTTTGACCCTCGCGGTGTTGATTTCCAGATAAACTCTAGTTTTAATCCCAGAAGCTGAAGTCTGCAGAGGCCCCAGAAGAATTCAACACATTTTCACTTTTTTCTTCTTCTTCTTTGGAAACAAAAGATCGTCTGAACTGTGTGGTTTAGTTAAACGCCTGGTTCTTTAGTTTTATTTATCTTTGTTGCCGTCAGGGGTTGTACTGACCTTTTGTTATTATCACTGACCAACAACCTGATTTTAAACACATTTATATTTACTGTTCACTTCTTGTTTTAGGCAACGAGACTGCTCTGACATTGATGGATGTTAGTGACGAATAATTTGACGATTCTGTAACTTTTTGTTTCCTGGATGATATTGAGCCTAAAACTTAAACCATTTACAAACCAGTGCCAGCTTGACTTTAAATGGTTTTGTCTGTCTGTTGGTAATCTCATAAAAACCAGTGAACAGATTTTAATTAAACTCTCAAAGTTGGATTTGGAGTCCATTTAAGATGGCTGCCACAGCCAAAAAATACAAAAAAATGGCTGCAACTTGATTAGCTTTACAGATACAGAGCTCAAATCCAACATGGTAGTAGCTGAGAGTCGTTCCCAACACATAGTATGAGCTTTAACAGAATGTTCGCGATTTCACCTGAGATCATGTCAATTTTTTAATTATTTTTTTAGGTTTGACCAGATGTGCTCTGTCCAAGTTTAAAACTGTAGTGTGAATGGCGGTGGGTGACATACCATACCAATTTATTTATAGAGCACTTAAAACAGCAACAAAGCCAACCAAAGTGCTGTACAATAGAAACAAAAAGCACAACAGACAGGGAAACATAAAAATATAGATACAAATAGCAACAGAAACTAACTAAAATGGCCAACACTGTATAGTACAGAGAGGATCAAAACAAATCACACCGCATTAAAGGCAACAGAATAAAAGTGGGTTTTCAAGTGAGACTTAAATACTGAGAGTGGGAGCCTGCCTGACACTCAGTGGCAACTCATTCCACAGTCTTGGACCTGCAACTGAGAAAGCCCTGTCACCTCTGAGCTTACGGTGAGTTTCTGGAACTGACAGAAGCATCTGGTCTGCTGACCTCAGAGAGCGCCGTGGGACATATGGCTGCAGAAGGTCAGTGAGATAAGATGGGGCGGAACCGTTCAGTGATTTAAAAACATACATGAGTATTTTAAACAGGATCTGAAGGTGAATGGGTAGCCAGTGCAGGGAGGCCAAAACTGGTGTGATGTGCTCTCTATGGCCTGTACCAGTTAAGAATCGGGCTGCAGCATTCTGGACCAGCTGTAGACGTACAATGGAGGACTGACTGATTCCAAACAGAAGAGCATTGTAGTAATCGAGCCTCGATGTTATGAAAGCATGGATTACTGTCTCCAGGTTCTTTTTGGATAGTATGGGCTTCAGCTTAGACAGCCGCCTCAGCTGAAAAAAGCTGAATTTAACAATCATGTTTACATGACTGTTAAAGCTGCACTATGTAACTTTGTAATGTAGTCTGTAACTTTTCTAACAATATATTTTTAACATATTTCTTCACTCTGTCACTATCTACTGACAGACTGATGTTAGACAAAGTAATCTCTGAAAAAAACTATAGTCCCCTTGCTTCTCTATCAGCATTTATAAAAACACTAAAAACACAGAGTGACCCGGACAATGACCAGCCAATAAAAACAGAGTTGTTTGTCACGCCCCAACCCACGCCCCCGCCTGTCCCAGCGCCGCGCACGTTCTCATTCAAAGGATTGCAAAGCGATGCAGGACTGTTTTGTATGTGACACAAATGTATTAAATATCCCTTCTTCATCCCAGAGCTGGACTTTTATTTTGTTTTTTTGCCAAAAGTCAAGTGATCGCTTCATCCTTCACTGACAGGAATGAGGAAGTCACGAGCGAATTAAATCATGTCCAACGTGGCTGCGTGAAGCTCTGCTGATTTCAGGGTGTTTTTGTGTTGTTGGACCAGTGCTTCATGGTTTTATTTTATTTTTTTAGAACGTTTTATTAACATATAAACACAGAATATTGAAGCGGCTCCGAGCGGACATGCAGCAGGAGGCGGAGCCGAACTCAAGTTCAGCAGAGCACGGACTGTGGCTCCTCCTCTGAGTCATATATGGCTCTGAGGGGGAGGGAGCAGAATGCTTTTCCTTGCTGAAAATATTTCTAAGTCCGGAGCACAACAGAAAGTTACACATAGCACCTTTAAGTTTCAGGGAAGGGTCCATTATCTCCAGGGGGTCCAAGTCAGAGGGGCCGAGATGGTGTAGAGGCAGGGACGCCGGCTCAGGACCAGAAGGTCTCGGGTTCGATCCCCGGTCACGGCATACCTCGTTGTGTCCCTGGGCAAGACACTCAACCCCGAGTTGCTCCCGGTAGGACTGGTTGGCGCCTTGCATGGCAGTCTACCACTACCGGTGTATGAATGGGTGGATGGTTGGTACTGTGAAGCGCTTTGGGGCCCCTCAAAAGGGGCTGGAAAGCGCTATATACGGTAAGTAAGCTCCATTTACCATTTATCACCCCCAGTTTAGTGACCCTTTGTTTCTCTAGCGGGGCTAGAGAGAGAAGGTCAATGTCATGGTTCGTGAATGAGCCGTTGGGATGGAACAACATGACTTCAGATTTCTTCTCATTGAAACTTAAGATGTTTGAAGCCATCATGACATGCATTCTATCAATGGATGTTTTTCCTTTAAAGTTTAAATCTGGATTTCAACATTTTTTCCCAAGAAACGGGACAAATCGATGTGCTGCAGTGCTCATCATTAAAACGTGTCACAGACTTCAGGTCAGTAAAGAACAAACACATTTATTTGTTTTTTTACGGAGCTTTTCAAACCATTTGTCTCGTCCTCTGCTTCTTCTGAAGCCCAAACGAGGTTAGAACAGCCTCCAGCTTTCCGCCACGGGGCTCCGGATGCACCAGAACACCAGGCCCGGATCCTCCTAGTCCTGATTGATACTTTAATAAGGACTGAACAGAACATCCTGGCGCCTTGGCTAATTGTCTTATTTGTCACCCTGAGAAGCGAGCTGAGGCGGCGGACGGGAGCGGCGTCTGCGATCGAAGAAGAAAGTTATCAGACGTCGAGCAGCTTCAGCTGAGCGGCGGTGATCCATGTCCTGCTCACAGGAAGAGTGAGGCGTTGTTAGGACACACACACACACACACACACACAGTGCGCATCGAAGCATGGCTGTCTTCACACTGAAGGATTTTTCCAAATTTACAGCGATCACAGTAGAGTCTAAAAGGTCAAGTACGTTGTAAAGATCAGGGTCGTTCAGTTCAAGATGGCCGCCACAGCTAATCAACGTTACCCATCACACAGCAATTGCTTTAACTCTGTCAGTTTTACAGAGGTTGGTGTGGTCGTAGCTAAGAGTCATTCCTAACACATACTTTGAGTGTGAAACCTGATGATGCATGGTTTGAATTAAAAGCTACCGTCATGATTCGACCACCATCACAGGTCTGAGTGATTACTGAGCTTTGACCCTGACCCTGGTAATCACCAAGTGCACGGAGCATGTCAAGGCCCACATTCCACCTGACCTTGACCCACATCTGTTCTCCTGCAGACGCTGTAGATCCACAGATGACGCAACACAGCTTAAACAGGATGGGGCTGAGGACACAGCCCTGGGGCACACCGACAGTCAAGTCGATAGTGGAGGATGTGAAAGTGCTCATCCTGGCGTGTTGAGGCCTGTTTGTGAGGAAGTTGTTGGGAGAGTTTTGAGCCACAGTGTCTACAGTTCAACCAGTCTACATCCTGGCATGTGTCTGGGTTTTCCAGGTGGCTGAGGTCAGTGTGCTGGCCTATGGAGATGGTGTGCAAAGTGTATTGTATACGCTAGCAACATGCTATTTAGCAACAAATGCTAGACAGCTCCTGCCCAATAAGTGAGGGACACGCTCAGTGGAGACAGATCTACACTTGAGCAGAACCAAATACAGGTAGTCCTCGACTTACGACGGAGATCCGTTCCTACGCTGCGTCGTAACCCGAATTTTGACGTAAGTCGGAACATACGTAAATACTTCACCTTATACGTACAGTACTGTATTTTACCAAGCACTTAACCTATCCTAACACAGTACACCCTACATAATTATCAAAAAACACATACATTTGGAGCCATAATGAAGAAAAAAAGAGAGTAGTGGCAGGGGAACTGACTTGGAACCCGAAGGACCCAGGTTCGAACCCCAGTCATGGCATAACTTGTGGTGTGTTTGAGCAGCACATCTCATCCCAACTGCTCCCCGGCGCGCTCTCTATAGCTGCCCACTGCCCCACCTGGTGGTGATTGGGTTAAATGCAGTCAAATTTCGTCTTGTATGGAAACATACACAGATGACAAAAATGTGACATTATTATTATTAACCTACTGGTATGCTGGTGAAGCCGTTCCTCCGTCCCTCCTCTGAATTCTCCATTGCGTTTACGTCGTAAAACCGCCGTACAGCTCGGTCCATCCTCCGTACGTGTTCGTTTATGACGTAAAACCGTGTTCACAGTACACACAGTAACAGTAAGTTGCACTATGAACAGTTTTGTTTTGTTTTTTGAATGTCCAGAGGACCAGACTTAGCTTTTTTAGAGAGTGCAGGGCAGCTGTAGCCTCTGCAGCTAACTGCGTAACTCGACTTTTCAAAATAAAAATGTCAAAATATATTTTTTAATGGGAGGTGCGTCATAACTGCAAAACGTCGTAACTCGAGGCCATCGTAAGTCGAGGACTACCTGTAGAAACAAAGTGATTAGAGTGATACGTAACAGTGGAGAAGCAGCGTACAAGGAGACCTCAGGGCAGACCCCGACCTCAGAGGTCAGGGTCTGCCCTGAGGTCTCATCTTACAGATATATCCTCTCTGGCCAGGGAAGGTCTTTGGATCCTCAAGTGTGTACTTTGAGATAAGAGCGGTCTCTGTTGGACCTGCTACCTCAGATACCCGACCAGTAAGCAGTCCAAGATAGAGACAGAGATCCTTTATCAATTTAACATGCAACTGACCTTTTGATCACCCTGTATCTACTTTATCTCATTTCTCTGTTCAAGTTTTGAATCATTGTGTTTAAACATGTAAATTGGATCAGTCATTTTTTAAATTTGCTTATTGTGCTTTTAAGCCCGTTCATGTGTTCATTTGATCAGTGAGATGCAGCAGCTCGTTGAGGACTCCGAGGAAAGATGACGGGACGGTTAATGTTTCATTTGGAAGCAGATTAAACCCGCTACGTTTATCAATACAAAGTACCTTCATATTTTTCCAATTCCAACACCTCCCACAGCCGCTGTAATCGCATTTCAGGAGTTTTGTTGTCCGGGCTGATGACTGCCGCTGCCGTTACGGTCGTCAACATTTACACCTGATTTGATTTTAAACTCATTCTCTGTCGTCTTTAGGATGATGTGATAAGGATCCACGGCTCAATCAAATTAATTTCTGCCGAATGCAGGTTCAGTTCCTGTAAACAGGTAAACAGTTTTCTTTTAAGATGTTTGTCAAGTTATTGAGAACTTGCGGAGTCGCCTCGTCTTGAGGTGAGAGATGATGAAAAACCAGACAGTTTTACTGAAACAAATATAAAACTTGGTCTGGTAGTAGCTGAGAGTCATCCACCGTACACGTTTTGAGCGCTAACAGATTGCACAAAACATTTTGAAGTACAATGTATTTGTTAGCAGAAGTTCTCTTGCACTACTGAATGTTTTTTTTTAAGTTTAAGGAAATAAACCCATAAAACTGATTTAACTATTAGAGGCAACTAAATTCAACATGGCCGCCACAGCATAAAAATGGCTACAAATCAGTCATTTATATAAACATTGAGGTAGAATTTGGAGCGGTAGTAGCTAAGAGTCACCCAGAACAGACCCTCTGAGCACAACTCACTGTGGGAGATTAGCGCTTTAAAAGCGTTAGCATTTATTGTTGGAGCTGTTAGCAAAATATCTCACGAACCACTGGATGAAGTTTGGTGAAGCTTTCAGAACGTATTATTTGGACGTACATCTACAACTCAAACTTTTGTAGCTAACTTGATTCAGGACGGCTGCTAAAGCTAATCAACATTAGCCGACACAAAAACAGCCGTAAATCAGCTTTACAGATATGGAGGTAAAACTTGCTGTGGTAGGAGCTGAGAGTCATCCACGACACTTCTGATATACTGTAGCTGATTTTGACCTTTTGTGATTCGTTCTAATAATTTCAACTTCGTATGCTCCTTTCTGCTCCTTTCAGCTCATTTTTTTCTTTGTGCTCATTTCAGCTCATCTCAATTTCATTATTTTTAGCTGATTTCAAAATTGTTGTAATTTATTCAGCCACTCTTTGCCTATTTTAGCTCATTCTACTCATTTCTGGTCTATTTGGCTTTTTCTACACATTTCAGCTGCTTTTTTTCCTGCTGCTTGCTGCTTTTATTTTCCTGCTTTCAGCGAACACCAGTTCAAATTCAACCCTTGTTAACAGATCAGCCACGGAACATTTCCAGCTGATTTCAGCTGCTTCGGCTGTGGTTTCAGCTGCTTCAGCAAGAATGATCCAGTCAAAAGCTTCTGCGCTGCAGATCTCTATAGTTTTTCTTTTGTCAGACGTCATTTTTTAATGATTCAAACATATTTTCCCTTTAGAAACGGGCTGTTAAACTCTCCAACAGTAATTATGTTTTCAGTCTGTTAAATGTTACATTTTATTGCAACGCTTACGGGCCTTCGGTCAGGTTTTATTATGTCTTCACCTAATTGAAAACACTCTTCGTCATCGGCTCACACCCTCGATTGGCGCTCGTGTGGACGCATTGTTTTTGTCTCAGGAATTCGACCCGGTGAAGCTCCACCACGCCGATGGGACGATGAGACACCTGATCCAGAGCGGGGACCTCCGAGTCGCCTCCCCAGCCAAAACGACTTGCTCGCTTTAACAAACGAACACGCCTCGGTCCAGCCGGGCCGCAGGACAACGTGCTTCGAGTTAGGTCTCTGCGGGGGGGAGGCGACGGGCGCGGGAAAACATTCACGAGGAGACAGAACATCAGAGCTCGGTTCGGTTAGAGCCCGCGTCAACATCCAAACAAAAGCCCAGGGTGTGTGTTTGATGTGGATCCACGCTGGGGGGACCAGATTGAGTTCAAATGGATAATAACGGAGCAGGAGGGGGTCGCCACGGGGAGACACACTGATGATGACATTACCGCCACAGAAAGGAATCAACACAGATCTTCAGATTTAATGAAGGCTGAACTGTTTATATACTTTTTTATTACTTCTGGTTATTGAGTTTGAGGAAACCGAGCGCGGCGACATCTGCGCCCCCAAACTTATCGGCCTCCACGTCGCAACACAACCGACTTCATAACATCTGATGCTGGAGTTAAACAGAGCAGGTCAAACGTGATTAGAGCTAATTATAACTAAAATCATCATTACGGCTTAAATGCAAGCGTTTCTCCGAGACCGTTCCTTCGTTTTCACCCGTCTGTTGTTAAGTTCTTGTCATGTGTTCGCAGAGTAAACTCTGAGGCCTCGTTTGGACGAAGCTGAAGCATCATCAGAGTCAAACTGCAGCAGCAGACGCCTACTCTCCCCGCGATGCTTTTGTTTTAACCGCTCCGTTCAGATTTAAAACAATGAAGGTGGTTACCGGTACTGTCTGCCAACAAAACTAAAACCCTTTAAAGCCCACACAGCATAAAAAAACACTGAAAATGTAGTGTTAGACACATGAACAAATTCACAGGACAGCGATAATCTGGATTAATTTCAACGTTATTTTAACGTGTGTTAAAGTAGGTTGTCAGCACATGCTGCTAGCTATATGCTACTAGCATAAACCGACCGACAGCAGGGATTAAAATACAGAGAAAAAACATAGTGTTTTAAACATGCAGTTATGCAAAACAGTGATAATCTGCATTGAAAACTGCACCTTTTTTATCACTTTTGTAAAAGCAGGCCATGTGTTCATAATGCTACTAGCAACATGCTATTAGCATAAATCAATTAAGATAAAAATAAACTATATCTGAAAAAAAAAGTGCTGATATTTTAATGCACTTGATTCCAGTATTAAAATATATATTATATCTAGAACTACAGTTTAGCACATCTGTTAGCATACTTTTAGCTTCTTTGTAGTATGTAGCTCCCCAAAAACACAAACTGTTTATCTGGTCGTTCAATAAAAAAATATTTCAATTTCTATTGATTTTTGAGCAACTGATCAATTTTAATAAATAGATAAATTATATAACATAAAACATTTGTTTTCTTTGTATAAATAGCTTTAGCAAGTTAGCTACAGTTTAGCTAGCCTAGCGCTACCATTTGCCCATGGGTAAAATTCTACATTAGCTGAAGTAGCTAACGTTTACCTACATATGAAGTTGAAGACGAAAATTCAAGATGGCAGACTCACCCCAGCTGCATCGAGTCTCTAATCACCGTCCATCCGGATATGTGGCCGTCCCTTCCTCAGCTCTTCCTGTTTGCCCGTTGCCAGACTGGTCGCGTCCCTCCACCTCCCCATCTCCACCCGGGGTTTCAAGGTCCTCAGTTCTCCCCTGTTCTTCATCCTGACTACGCCTCCAGGGACTGTCTGCTCGCCTCCGCCCTGGTCCTACGACTGTGTACGTTCCTGCTTCCTGTTCCCTGACACCCAGCCGGTCAAGGCAGATGGCCGCTTGTCCTGAGCCTGGTTCTGCTAGAGGTTTCTTCCTCACGGGGGTGTTTTTCCTTCCCACTGTCGCTTCATGCTTGCTCAGGATGGGAGTTCTGCGCTGGGGTTTGTCTCAGGGTTAACCGGAACCACTGACTGTTGGATGACCGACATGCACGTGACGTACCGGTGGGATAAGTTGGATGACTACAATCGCCGACTTCGCCACTGGGTTCAGGTCCCGGGGGGTGTAGAAATCCATAATCTTTCTCCCTATGCCGGACATTCAAGCCCTCAGCGGTCCGGTATGCATGCCCTCCGCCGGGGCCCGAGCGCCAAAGAAACCTTAATCAATAAAACCTTTTAATTGTATTATTCTCTCGTTGTGTGAGTCTCTCCAGGTTGAATTTGTGGCTAACATTTTAAGTTAAATCTAAACGATAAACTTTAGAGCTGAATTCTGATTTGTGCAGTATTTCTAGAACACATTTTGCTTTAAAACTAATTTTAAAGCGACGTTTGCTAACCATGCTAGCAGCTGCTACGTAGTTTTAGAAGCTGTTAAACAGAAAAATAAGTGTTGATCTTGTTTTCAAACATTTTTAAATAAAAGTGATTGTTAAAAAGCTTTTAGTAACACAAACATTGGGATTAAGTTCATGCTCAATAATCCAGGTATCAAATCTGATAATTCTCAATCAGGTCATCTGAACATTTGAGGGTGAAACGTTTCTACTAAAAAGAAACTGTCCAGATGACCTGATTGAGAATTATCAGATTTGATACCTGGATTATTGAGCATGAACTTTCTTGTCTTGAACCACTTTGGCTGTGGCTGCCTGCCTGGGAGGAGTCGACGAGGGACAGGACGGCCTCCAGAAACCATCTTGGCTCCAGCAAACTGGTTGGTCCACTTAAGTTGTTTACTTGGTGGGGGAACAGTGTGCTGGAACTACTCTGACTGATGAAGCCCTCTGGAGTGAGGGTGAAACGTTTCTACTAAAAAGAAACTGTCCAGATGACCTGATTGAGAATTATCGGAAACATCGGGATTCATTTTTTTTTAGATGCATCACTACGGGTCCACTTGAAAAACAAAAAAATAAAAAGGATAGAATGATTTTTGTAATGTTGGGATCATGACTCCAAAATGTCTAAATGTGACTTTAATTTTAAAAGAACCTTAAAGAGATTAAAACATGGAAAAACCATCAATTTCTCCACAATATTTTTGTATCTTAAAACAATTCTGTGTGTTGATGCATATTTACTCAGTTTTTCTTGAACCGTAAAGATTAAAACTCGACTGATGTTCAATGTTTTCAGCGCGTTGACGGATACGACTCGTTTAGACGTCTACAGGCTGAAATGATGTGATGGGGAAGGAGCTCGGATGAAAAATTTTGTTTGGCCGAGGCGGAGAAGCCGCCCCCCGGGGTCCTCTCATTCATTCGGCCCCGCTCCTCATGTCACGACCTCGCCGTGACCCCCATCACTTCTCACTTCCTGTTACGCATTTTCCCACCGCCTTAATGATGCACTGCCAATGACCTCCCCCCCGCATGTTCAGATCCAACCGCTGCCACTTTATTTAATCTACAGCTCGGGAGAAGGCCGCAGGTCAAAGTCTTTTCATAGATGTGTTCCTGCTTGGGCTTTTCAAAATAAACCTCGCCCTGATGTTTTGGCGATATGATGAAAACGCTAAAGAGAAGGCTTGTTCTCACATAAAGTTAAGTGTTAAGGCTCAGACGTTGTTTAATCTGTGGGAGAAGTGTGTTTATGGGTCAGTCCTTTTAGAACGACAGCTGTGTCAAACAAACATGGGGCTGAGTGTTCGTGGTGATTCCCTCGTTTCCCCTCAAAACGTCAAACATCTCAGTCATATTTCACGCTAGCAGCTAGCAGCGCTGCAACAAGCTGCTCGGACGCGTTTAATCTCAATTTTTACTGCAGCTCATGAGAAATGTTTATGGTTCAGTGTAATAAATAAATATTTAAGGTTTTAGAGAAACTCAAAACATAATCTTTAGGTTTACATCAACAACTGATTCAAATTCAGAGTCAATCTGATTCAAAATGGCCACCACAGCCAACCGACCTTTGAAAACACAGAAGCAGCAAAAATGAGCAAAACCATTCCTAAAGTGTGTTGGCTCTTGATTATTATTCGCCCCGAATTCGTTATTTTGGTTTCACTTTGGATCAAAAAGGAGAGATACACTTAAACACGACAGACGCTCACTTAAAGTTCCAAACCAGTTTAATTTATCATAAGTTTAAAAGTCACAGAATACATTTGTTATATTTTATAAGCTATATATATATGATCTCATATGAGAAGACAGAGAGAGAGAAAGAAAGATAGAGAACAAAGAGAACATGAATGCGCATTCAAGGAGACAAGGCCATACAACCTGAAAGTTACTCCCTCGTGGCTTCTTCCTGCGTTGTCTGATGGAGGAGGGAATAACTTATACTTTTATACTCTTCTGTGGGGGTGTTTTCTGCTCTCAACCAATAAGAGAAGTTCTGCTTTGTTTTCTTGTAGGGTGTTTCCTGCCTTAACCAATAAGAGCAGTTTTGCTTTGTTTTCTTGTCTTACTCCACTGCCAGAAAGCTCCTGTTCTGGTTTACCCAGGCCTCAGGGAGTTTCAGCTTACTCTGGTTTCCAAAACTAAATATACAACAATGCTGAGCACCCACAAATCACACACACACTAGTAGACCACCAAGTGACCAATCAGTGCAACTGGACACCAAACCACACCAAAGACACACATAGATTAGGGCTGTTCTGACACTCCCTGGCTAAGCAAACATGCAGAACCAGAGAGTGGCTTTAGGTGGACTTCTCCCAAGCCAAATATCTGCAAAGTCATAAAACTGACAGACAGACAGAGAGGACACAAACTGCATCATTTGAAAACCCCTTCTGGTGGAATAAAAACACGAAGAATAAAATATTTTATTTCACAACAAACCCCCTTTGGACCTCAATTCCTGAGGTCCATCCCAAAAGAAATAAAATCACACACCTAATAACGCAACTAAACGTATATATAAACAATATTCAATCAGTTTTTTCCAAAATCCTCCAAGTTATAGTGTTTTAACAAAAGCAGTTGGCGCATCACTTCAGGATCCCTCTTCTCCAGGGTGGACGTGATAAGTCTAACCGTCAAAGACCTTAAACAATGCACGTAGCAGCACCCGCAAGTTATAAGTATGCCTAAGAAAATAGCCAATGATACCATTATAGATACAAACACCTGTTTTCAGGGACCGGAGATCTTTTATCAGCCAATCGTCCAGTGGGTCGTCCAGACCCGAATGAATTCATTAATATGCAAATTGTAGAATATAAGGAAATATATGCAAACTATGAACGATAATAATAGTAAGCGCTTAGGATATTGCAGAATTATGAACCTTAAGTTCCCAAGTTCCTCCTCCAGCAGCAAGGCAGTTGTCTCCTTTGAACACACAAAAATAGAGAAAGAACACAAGATTTATATCACCATCACAGAAACATTAATATACTTTTTGAATGTGCCACACATACTCAGGGGCATTCCCCTGGGTTGCTCGGGAATGTCCTCCTATGTCCCCGAGTTTTCTTCGTGTTATGTGAAACTCTAATATGTAATGTTTTTATCGTTCTAGGTGTCTGTTCTATGTGTGGATATTCCTAGCACCGAGTGGCCCCATAAAACAGAGTCCTTCTGGGCCCGCACGCAACTTTACTCGGCTACTTTGGTCTACAAAGGCACAAGAGTTCGAATGCGAGCTCTTCTTGTTGTCCTGCTCGATCCTCTTAGCTCCTTCCTGGTTCACGGGCTGGAGCACACTGAACCGTGTGGATCCCCTGGCATTGACACGCACTGCCTGTGGTGTACGTTCAGCTACCCCACACGGGTCCGTACTTGACCAGGGCTATCTGGTCTTGCCTCCTGTAAAATCTGTTGAGAAAATCTAAACCACAAACTTTCGACTCGTTAGACTACAACAGGGCCTTCTTGGTTTAACCCAATTCACTCATCTAAGAGAAGGCCCAAACGTGGGTAAATCCATATGAGTTAAATTACTCTCTATTGTCTATCCATAAACCCACTCACAATGGTGCTGATAAGTCAGATTCTAAAACGTAAGCCAATTTCTCCAATGTTATATTAAAATTTGTACCCGGAAATGTGCAATAAAACAAAAATAGAGTTCCATCCTTACCCCCTCAGCTGGAACATTTCCAGGTACCACCTATCATAAACAGAATGTGCCACAGTAAACAACACCCAATCAATTATAAATCAGTAGTACAAAGAATGAATCATGCATGTTAGTTAGGTTTGAAAGAGGCTTAATCTTCATTAGGGTTAATTATGAGTAGTTTTGAGGCGGTTCATACTTACAAAAATACTGTACCTTTTCACTCAGCTTATAGCAGAAATTACACACATAGAAATAACATCACAAGCGGCGGCAGAGCATAATTTAAAAAAAAATAACATAGCAAGCGGCGGCAGAGCATAATTCACAAAACATTGTACACCTGTGGTTCTATACACCTTTTTCCTGAGTCAATAAGTCACATGTCGTCTCGTCAAGTCAGTTGCTATAAATCTACAGAACCATCATATTTCTAAACACCCTCTGATCAGGTCCACTTCAGGTTTGAGTGGTTCGAGCCTGCAGGCCAGGAAACATTTCCAAGGGGCGTCCCCCTCCTGCTTCACACACATTTCACAGAGGGGAAAAAACAGTGTTGTTAATTGCTCATTTGAAATATGCTTGCATCAATACTCCTTCCTCCATGACATGATTAAAAAACGTTCAAGACTGATGCCGCCTCAATATCAACGCAAGTGAACTTTGTTTATAACGCCAATTTATCAGTTATCCTTATTATTCTTTGTATACTAAAATGTATTTACCATCTTTTAGTTAATTAGTTATTTCTAGGAACATTTTCGGCCTAGTTGTTTCTAGGAAACATTTACAATCTAGTTATTTCTAGGGACCAATTTCAACCTTTCTATTTTTAGAAACATCTGTCAACCTCTTAACCCCCTTTTGAAACAAAACTCTACCTTGTTTCAATTATGCCAAAGTTATTTGGTTAATAAATTGGAAATTGTGTCTAAATTTACCATCCTTTAACCTTAGCACTAGTGTCAGATGTTTCCTAAACCTCTGCCTATTGCCACCAGTAATTTGGTTTTCACAACCATATAGCTAACAGTAATCTACGATATCATCTCATTTTCTTTAAAATTATAATCATTTACCAAAATGTACCCCTTGTGACACATCAGAATCCCAACATGCACTCCGCCAAGGATAACTGCAAAAACAAAAATATAAAAGTTAACTCGTTTTGGGGCCAGGAGCTAGGATCATTTCCCTTGCTCCCCTTCAGCTTCACCACAGTTACAAGAACCAGAAAAAGCAAGTCGTCAGATCCACCTGAGCATAGTATAACTGAGAATCATGAGGCCCGCGCTAGCAGGCCCTAATGTGCCTATGTGTTTCATTAAAAATTTATCATAGCAGCTGTAGTTTTGATCCCGGCCACTAAGATCAACGACAGATCCTCACAGATCGATATGGGGTGCGGCCTTTGCTGGTATGAGTGACTTCAGGACCATTTGTTCTCTTGTCTGTTTGGAGAACGTGTTCAGCTTTCTCTTGTTCCAGCCCCCAGTGAGACGTTCACTGGGTTCTGATTCTCGTCCGGACCCCCAAATCCGGACCGTATATCCTGGCCATTTGTGTCTGATGACCATGTTTCGACAGTTCTTTGAGAAAGTCTTTGCCTCTGCTCGGCTGAAAGTTTTTGTGGACAGTCTTTTGTTCTTTCGGTGCCTTTGTTGTTTTCAGTCGTTCCTTGCGTATGCCCCTCAAAGTTCTTGAGCAAGGTTGCATATGAGTTTGTTCTTCCCAGTGAAGTCACAGCGAGTCAGTTTCTGGACACACCTTCATATTAAATCTGATCCGATCTGATCAATAACCACAGTAGCTGAGATTCAAAAGTCAGATGCTGCATGTGTTTTGACAGAGGCCTATCCTAATGCATATTTACCATTATGTGTTCTGTATAGATGAGGTGGGATTCATAAGACTCACTCTTGTTCCATCAACACTGTTCAATGAGGCTATTTAAAAAATTGAAAAACTAAAAAATTTAAAAAATCATTAACAGACCAGGATCAAATTAATTTTCTGTTAACAATCTTTATTATGGAACCTTCGACGGAGGCATCTTTCAATCTGATCTGCACAACAGATCCAAAACATTAGTTTACCTAAAAGTGAAATAATCAATTTAACCCTGAAATCAAAAAATACTGTAGCCTACTTTTATTTTAGAAAATATAATTTACGATCTCCTAAGACCCCCTTGCTAGTATACAGTCTATGATAATTAGCAAATTCCTTGAGCCTCCTAAGACCTGCCTTCTTGTTGGATTTATTTATGTATCATGTATATTTTCATGCCCTCCTAAATTGTCAATTTGAAATTATTAAGCTCAGTGGCTCATTTATTCAAAGTAAAAATATGGGCTCGTTCATTTTGGCCTGTTGTTCCAGGTATATAACTATTAATCCAGGGGTGTCAAACTCATTTTGATCTAGGGGCCGCATACAGCTTAATCTGATCTCAAGGGGGTCAGACCAGAATACTCATTCCAAAAGTCCACTTTTGTCTTTATATTAGTGCAAAGAATAAAGAAATTATAAAAATATTAACATTAAATTAATTGTCCTTTTACATTTGTACTCAGTTTAACATTTAAGTGCATTACATATTAAAGAAATGATCAGTGATTGCACGTTTTAAAACATTTATTCAACAAACTGTTTTGTTAAATACCCTGATGCATGCTCCATAATCCATGTAGAGAAATCTAAAAAAGCTAAATCTGAGCTTCTGGACATACAAAAAAACAGTTCTGTTAAAACCCTTTCCTGCATGTTAAAAGTGCATCAAAATTTAGAAATGAATGAATTTTAAATCCATTTTCCACATCTATAAATATGTATTCATTTAAGACCTGTCTGTGAGGGCTACTCCCTCCTTAGCACTTTGAGATTTCCATTAATGAAAAGTGCGTTATAAATTGAATTCATTACTATTATTATTATTATTTATTTTTCTTCAAACCCCAATCTATCCTCTTCTTTTATTCATCTGACTCCAAACAGTTATTAAAATCTGCACCTGCATCCTTTTACTTTTATTAAATGTTTCAGAACGAATAACCCAACTGAATGACTAAATTAAAAAATAAAGTGACTCCGACCTGTTTTTGGGTTTTTCTAGAAATTATTATGCTCCTGTCTGCAGTACCTTTTTTCGTCCATCAGGGGTCTCCATTATACTCAGGCTCAGTGTTTGCCAGGTGTACGATAATTTTCGTATTTGTACGATAATTTTGCCCTCTGTACGATCAATAATCCCGACAAAGGCCAAAAATACAATAATTTCGCCATTCTGTAAACGTGTAGTTGTGACCGGTTTCCATCAGCCTGTCGCAACTGTTTGTCTGAGTTTTTTGTGAACCCTGAAGGCGTCTTAAATTCCAGCTAATCGTGCTTTTCTAAATGTGACAGAAGACTTTCTGTCGAGCTCATTAATTACCACCAGACAATAATACGTATTAATGTCTATGGTTCCCCCAGTACTGACGCCACAAAGCTGTGAGTGCCTGTTAAACGCTACAGTATTCAACAATAGAGTGACTATCGAGCATACTTATTTTGTTTATGATGGGTGTACGATAATCCTACATCTCTCACCTGGCAACCCTGCTCAGGCTATACACGAAACAACTGTGTCTTTTTTTCATAGTTGCCAAATCCGCTTATTTCCAGCGGCATTGGGCTTGTTTTCCCTGGAGCCGCTTTCAAATTTGATCAGCCGCTTGTGGCGGGTTTTTATTTTCGCTTCTCGTGGACATTGAGTCGCTTAGTTGTGCTTGTTTTGAAGGAGCTGATCGCTTCTTTCGGTCTAGAGATCTGGCAACCCTGCTCTTCGGGTCGACGCTCACAAGACGACGTGTACATTCACTGGATCTATTCACAAAAGTACGTCTTCCAAATTGGTAATCCACTTTCTCTGCTTCTTATATTGGGAAACACAAGTATGATGCGTTCGGTTCTACATCCTCACAGCCTATACACAAATTATAAGACTACATCTCGTAAACCACGTCGGACCTATGGCTCGTTAGCTTTGCTGTTAGCTGCTAAGTTCGTCTACAAAAACTAAATTTGGATTATTTAAAGTCGATATTGTTTATCTACACGACGCGCCACTGTACGCTTTGTTAGCGAATCCGATGTGAGCTGTCTAACGTTACAAAGTTATAAAATGTCCGCTGTTGGGCAGCATATGCTATGCTAACGGGAGGTTCACTGCAATTTTCCAACTTTCCCGTTGTTTAAGTGTTATAACCTAAAATTATTGAGATAGAATGTCATAATCCTTTTTTATCAATCCTTCCAACTGTGAAGGTTCATTCGGCCCTAATTAATTTATCTCGAACTATCCGCAAATATTTTATTTGTTTATTCAAAAAACCGTACAATCCTGAGGCCTTCTAGCCTGGTTAAAACCAGACCCTCGTTCAGAGCTGAGCTGAAGTTCTATTTTTTTCATTTCACCCACATTCACGCTGTAGAGAATGATCTAGTCCTGTTAAAATGGAGAAGTGTAAACCGTTTTAATCGTAATGTCTATTTTTGTGTTTTAGGAAACCCACACCAGCTACTGAGGAGGTGAAGACTTCGTTTGGCACTCCATTTAACTGCTGTATCCAAATAAAACCTTGTTCTAACCTCAGCGCCTATTATTTAATCCTCAGATAGCTTGTGAAAAGTTTAAGGAAAAAAAAAGAAACAATAATAATCCATAATTATGTCATACAGGCTGAGAAATACAGTAATCATTATTTTCCTCCTTCTGTTTTTGAATTCTTTAAAGTCCATGACTCACCCTGTTTTCAAATTGCATCGCCATTATTTATTTGTTTATTTAAAAATAATACAGTAGCGTTTATTTATATTGTAGAGAAATAACGCATGATTCATAGCAGATTTTTAGCAAAAGCTCCGGGAAGATCTGCCCCTCTCTTTTTCTCTCCCCGTGGGTCAGGAGTTCAGAAAGGTAGCCGCACAGCAGAGCTCTGAGCACGCGTGCCCCGTGCTCCACGCTGGACAGAACCGAGCCCTGAGTCAACGAACAGAACTTCAAAGGTAACCGCAGAGGGAGAAGACGAGAGAAGCCGCGCGGCTCTTGCTTCTCTCTGGGCAGAAGCTGAGAGGCTCTTGAGAGCAGTGAGCACCAGTCGCAGCGGTGTTATATCTTATTAAAACGTCTATAAAATAAATAAAAAATAAAAACAGAGCACTGGTCCAGTTGTACACACAAATGCACCAAGAAATATGCAGTTTTAATTCCCATTTTTTAAAGATATGTATGGGAACAATTAAATAACAAGTAGGACCGTGCTTTTATTGAGGCAAAAAATATTGTATCAAGGTTTTTTACTTAATAATTTCTGTATATAGCCTGTTTCAGCTTTTCCAGCTAATTCTACATTTTTAATCCAACTTTTCAGCCTAATTTAGCAAAACTATGTTCTTGTTTAGCTATTTATTTATTTATGTATTTATTTTTTAAATCATTCTAATTAACTTAAACTGTTTATTTTCATTAGACCAGTGTTTTTCAACCTTTTTGGAGCCAAGGCACAGTGTTTTCACTGAAAAATCACGAGGCACACCACCAACCAG
>JBBPBX010043856.1:0-12762 GCA_038048925.1 Garcialebias charrua
ATAGGCTTGTTTTGTATTGGATGCTCAGATGCATCATGTGACTTTTAATTTACTGCACCTGTGCAGCTTTAATTAATAAAAGGTGTGTGCTCCTTCAAACTCTGGGTGAATGAAGTGGAGCAACATGAAACCAAACCATGTTCAAGCGTCACGTTTAATGCTGAGAGCAAAGTGAACTCTGTTAACAAAAAATCAGTGTCTTAATTGCTTTACTCAAACTACCGGTACTTAGAAATTACCTCTCAATGACGAGTGGCTCACTTTACCGCAGTTCTCAAGGCTAGGTTCTGAGTCTGATCCAGTTGTGTCAGATGGGGTTGGATTGAAGAGCTGAGAGCAGAGAGGCACAGCTGATCTCTGACAACCTGCAGAATCAAAGAGAACATGTGATAAATCTTTAGTTTCTGTTCTACATGCATCACTTTGATGCTTCCATCAACTTAGAGACAAATAAAGAGCATTCAAACCTAAAGATTCGCATCAACAAGGGACAAACACCTCTGCTGTGTTACTGTGAACAGTTTAGCACCACCACCACCAAAGTCTGGCACTCATATTAGCCTGCCTGTGTGTCTGTTAGCAAAATATCTCATGTTCCAGTAAATCTTTAATGAAACTCTCAGAAAGTAATTGACTCTCAAGACCTCGTGAATGAGATATATCTTCCTTCAGCCTCTTGTTTAAGCAGCTACAAAAACAGTATGTTGCTGAAATACGTATTTAAAGTAAATTAGTATTTCAGCCTGGCTGCGGTTATTGTTCTGCTGGCTAGTGAGCGCATGTGTGTTAACAGACATGCGACGCAAACAGCGTGAGGATGCGGGGCCTGTCTCTTTGAAAAACCATCCAGGAACTAAGCCAAAAAAAAAAAAGCGTAGCATATATGGCTTATTTAAACGCTAGAATAACCTAACCTGCAGTGTTTTACTTGCCTCAAATTATCTGCCTCAGCAGCATACACGACACACCCGTTTTAGCTCGTTGTTAGCTTAGCTTTTAGCAACAGCAGGTTTTGTTCATTCAACTGAACAGAGCTAAAAAAGCTAGCAAATAAACAAAACCGAACCGACCTTCAACTTCCAACTGAATGTCCAGTCGTCGTCCAGAGTCTGACCAGTCGACGTCTAATAAAAAGCAAGTTTTACGAGCGCTGAGTCCAACACAACAACAGCTTCTTGTCCAACAGTTGAAAGGAAATGGCTACATTTGAAAGAAGCGCGCGAAGCAAGAGGCGTTGATTGGTTGGATATGATCACATGCTACTTCACCCGATAAACAAGAGTGGCGTTGATTGGTTAGGACAAAGTTCACATGCAACCTGACAAGCAAGAGTGGCGTTGATTGGTTGGGACGTACATGATCACGTTCTACCCCCAATAACGCATGAGACCACAAACAGAAAAATGGTAGAAAGCAAACACGCCTGGAGTAACGCAGAATAAAATTGAATAATGATAATAATAATAATGATGATAATAATAATACCCTGATGCATGCTCAATAATAATAATAATATACTATATATAATATAATATATATATATATATATATATATATATATATATATATATATATATATATACAACAATATAAAAAAACAGCTCGAGCTGTTTCAAAAAACTGACAAAACGTTTAAAACAGAAGTACTAAAAATAAACCAGTGTGAAAATACTTTGTGTAAAATATCTTGGCCAAAAGTTTAAACATAAGTATAGATTAAGTATACTTAGACTTTTAGTTTATTTTTAGTATAAGTCAAGTATTGTGTAAAATAAACTTGGCCAAGTATACTTTTGATAAGTACCTAAAAAGTATACTGAAAGTATACTCTTATTTTTTTAGTTTAAAATTAGTGTACTTTAAGTATACTTGCATATACTACTTTTTGGTAAGGGATCACTTCTCTCAGTGCTGCGTCTGTTGCTTAAAAAAAATAAAGCCAAGGAAGGCGCAGTTGGCTTGCAGTCTGGGACCAGATCAGAGCCAGATGCCAGTCTTTGTAAACCTCTGAGGCTGGCGCATTCGGTCTGCAGGCAAAAACCGGATCAGAACCACACCCAGCGCAGGTGTCAGTGCAGCTCATGATCTCAGAATCGGGGTGGAACTGGCACACAACACCACGCCGTCTCTGACTGTTATGCGGATCTGGCGACTTGTAAACGAGCCCGGTAAGGAGTTGGCTCAGAGTTGTAAACCGCATCTGACTGTTATGCGGATCTGGCGACTTGTAAACGGATCCGGCCCAAATGTAAATGCTGTCTGGGTTGTGAGCATGATCACTTAAAAAACAAGTGAAGTACATACTTTCTTTGTGTGGCTACACCCAGATGAAAGATCCTTTGGAAAATTAGGTTGCCGTGTAAAAATCCAAGATGGCTGAAGCCATAAATGTTCATCCATAGTGTGAGCATGTACAACTTGAGAAATGAGCAATGTACAGTATAACGTGAATTTTACTGTGTAGCTGTTTCTAGGCATAAAAAAGGTCATAATTGAAAATTGCGTCGTCACATAAAAATCTAAGATGGCTGCCACTATATTTATACATATGTAAATCTTGAGAATGGCTAACCTAAAAAGTAAGCAATGTGCTGACATCCATTTTGGTGTGGGGCTGGATCTAGGAATAAGAAAGGCCACTATTAAAAATTGGGTTGCCACAAGAATTTCCAAAATGGCTGCCACCATAAATGGCCAAACATGTTTAGATCATTATAGCTTGAAAAATAAACAACTTCTATTTTGGTGTGTTGCTGCATCTAGGCTTAAAAAAATTCCATTTGAACATTGTGTTGCCAAGTCAAAATCTAAGATGGCCACTACCATACAAATTTGTAAATTGGCCACTCCTATCCACAGTATTCCTACGCCCCATGATGCTTTGCGCGAAATGTGCACACGACTTCCGGTTGACCGGAAACACCGTTTGTTTACATGCGAGTAATACAGTTGAAGACAGTCCAAACTTTGTTGTTTTAGTTCATTAAAAATGTGGGAACACCACTCGTTTTGTTAAAAGAGGAGGGACAAATAAAAAGAAATTACAGATGTTACCTGATCGCGCAGACATAATTTAAAAATACATAAATAGCGAACGCGTTTGCTCCGGCCTCTCGGCTAAGGTTTATTAGCAGCTATCTCGGCTAAAAATACCGGTCGCGTCTGAGATCTATCGTTTTAAGACAGTAAATCTTCCAAAACTCTCATTAATAAACCCTCCCCGAATAAAAAGATGTTACCTGATCGCGCAGACATAATTTAAAACTACATAAATAGCGAACGCGTTTGCTCCGGCCTCTCGGCTAAGGTTTATTAGCAGCTAACTCGGCTAAAAATACCGGTCGCGTCTGAGATCTATCGTTTTAAGACAGTAAATCTTCCAAAACTCTCATTAATAAACCCTCCCCGAATAAAAAGATGTTACCTGATCGCGCAGACATAATTTAAAACTACATAAATAGCGAACGCGTTTGCTCCGGCCTCTCGGCTAAGGTTTATTAGCAGCTAACTCGGCTAAAAATACCGGTCGCATCTGAGATCTATCGTTTTAAGACAGTAAATCTTCCAAAACTCTCATTAATAAACCCTCCCCGAATAAAAAGATGTTACCTGATCGCGCAGACATAATTTAAAACTACATAAATAGCGAACGCGTTTGCTCCGGCCTCTCGGCTAAGGTTTATTAGCAGCTAACTCGGCTAAAAATACCGGTCGCATCTGAGATCTATCGTTTTAAGACAGTAAATCTTCCAAAACTCTCATTAATAAACCCTCCCCGAATAAAAAGATGTTACCTGATCGCGCAGACATAATTTAAAACTACATAAATAGCGAACGCGTTTGCTCCGGCCTCTCGGCTAAGGTTTATTAGCAGCTAACTCGGCTAAAAATACCGGTCGCATCTGAGATCTATCGTTTTAAGACAGTAAATCTTCCAAAACTCTCATTAATAAACCCTCCCTGAATAAAAAGAAATTAGATGTTACCTGATCGCGCAGACACAGCCATAGAGAAGGATGCAGGAACACTCTTTCTTTGTTTTGGGTCCGTGTTGAAAACACTGTTGTTTTAGCCAAAGATTTAGCTTGGTCCGGTTGTTGGTGCAGCCGCGAACAGCACAGCAGGTACCTGAACCCCGGTAGGACATTTCAGTAAACGTTCCGTTTAAACAAAAGCTGTGTTTGCTCCGATAAAATGAATGAAAATAACTTTCAAAAACACCCGCGATCCATACTCCGCCTATGGAATAAAGGCACTTCCGGTGTCAGACAGGAAGTACAATGCACATTCGCTTCTACAGTGACACCCCCAAGAATACTATGGATAATTTTAAAGAAACTGTGCTTTCTAGATTCAATATTGCTTGTACAGTTTCTTTATATGGCTGGGGTAACCTTTGGTGTGGCTGAAACTTAACCCATGGTGGCCAAGGCCACCATTAGCTTCTATCATTGTGGACTGTATCGGTTTCTTGGCACCACCATCACCAAGGACCACAAGTGGGAGCTGAACATCAGCTCCCTCATCAAGAAGGCTCAGAAGAGGATGTACTTCCTGCGACAGCTGAGGAAAGCCAAGCTGATGGTGCAGTTCTACACAGCCATCATCAAGTCCATCCTCTGCTCTTCCATCACAGTGTGGTACGCTGTGGCCACTGCCAGGGACAGATACAGACTGCAGTGCATTGTGCACTTTGCGGAGAAGGAAATCAGCTGTAGCCTCCCATCTCTCCATGACCTGTATGTCTCCAGGACTGTGGGGCGAGCAGGTCGGATTACAGCTGACCCTTCTCACCCTGCATATGAACTCTGTGAACCACTCCCAGGAGGCTTTGGTCCATTCGGACCAGAACCTCCCTCCATAAGAATTGTTTCTTTCCATCTGCCGTTGGACTCTTGAACATTCATAATCCTGTTACTGTATAGCTCTGCTTTGGTCACGTTATCACTGTATTTTAACTGCACTACTCCATTTGCCCATTTTTTCTGAATATTGTATTGTATTGTAATGGTTGGTGTGTACATATGTTTTCTTTTATCTTTTATATTTTATTTGCACCTTTATGCCGAAGCAAGTTCCTATTCTGTGAATCCTGTTCATTGACAATGGCAATAACAAACTGACTCTGACTCTGATAAATTTGCAACCATCCCTTGCCAGGATCTGTCATTCTGCACTGCCTCGGTCATGCAAAATAAAATAAAAAAAATAAAATACCTTTATTCAAAAGCTCAAAACATTCACTATTCTAATCCCTCAGTGATGGAGAACATCGGCGTACTGCACATTTTCTATCAATTGCAAAGGGGCAGAGTTGACTTCCAAATTTTATCAAAGATTTTGCTCAGTGTGTAGTGTTGAGTGTATGTGTCCTGAACTTTTCTCAGTTTCTAACACCTAAATTTTACATAAATATATGTAAAACTAGCAATTGTTGCATAATGGCTATGGTGGCCATATTGAAATTATGGGATTCCAAAATAATTGTTAATATGACATACACACACACACAATTAGAATAATATCATCTGTCACTTAAAGAAGCTGTATGTAACTTTTCCATCCATCCATCCATCCATCCATCCATTTTCTTCCGCTTATCCGGGGTCGGGTCGCGGGGGTAGCAGCCTAAGTAGGGAGGCCCAGACTTCCCTCTCCCCAGCCACTTGGAGCAGCTCCTCTGGGGGAATCCCAAGGCGTTCCCAGGCCAGCCGAGAAACATAGTCCCTCCAGCGTATCCTGGGTCTTCCTCTGGGTCTCCTCCCGGTGGGACATGCCCGGAACACCTCACCAGGGAGGCGTCCAGGAGGCATCCTAACCAGATGCCCGAGCCACCTCAACTGGCTCCTCTCGATGTGGAGAAGCAGCGGCTCTACTCCGAGTCCCTCCCGGATGACTGAGCTTCTCACCCTATCTCTAAGGGAGAGTCCAGCCACCCTGCGGAGAAAACTCATTTCAGCCGCTTGTATCCGAGATCTTGTTCTTTCGGTCATAACCCAAAGCTCATGACCATAGATGAGGGTGGGAACGTAGATCGATCGGTAAATTGAGAGCTTTGCCTTTTGACTCAGCTCTCTCTTCACCACGACAGACCGGTACAGCGCCCGCTTCACTGCGGACGCTGCACCTATCCGCCTATCGATCTCACGCTCCAGTTTTCCCTCATTCGTGAACAAGATCCCGAGATACTTAAACTCCTCCACTTGGGTAAGGACCTCCTCCCCGACCCGGAGAGGGCACGCTACCCTTTTCCGGCTCAAGACCATGGCCTCGGATTTGGAGGAACTGATCCTCATCCCGGCCGCATCACATTCAGCTGCAAACCGCTCCAGCGAAAGCTGTAGATCACGAGCTGATGAAGCCAATAGGACCACATCATCTGCAAAAAACAGAGAAGCGATTCTAAGGCCACCAAAACGGATCCTCTCAACACCTTGGCTGCGCCTAGAAATTCTGTCCATAAAAGTTATAAACAGAATCGGTGACAAAGGGCAACCTTGGCGGAGTCCAACTCTCACCGGAAACGAGCCTGACTTACTGCCGGCAATGCGGACCAAGCTCTGACACCGGTCGTACAGGGACCTAACAGCCCATATCAAAGGGCCTGGTACCCCATACTCCCGGAGTACCCGCCACAGAACCCCCCGAGGGACGCGGTCGAATGCCTTTTCCAAGTCTACAAAGCACATGTAAACTGGTTGGGCAAACTCCCACGCACCCTCCAGGACCCTGTTGAGGGTGTAGAGCTGGTCTAGTGTTCCACGACCAGGACGAAAACCACACTGCTCCTCCTGAATCCGAGGTTCGACTATCCGACGGACCCTCCTCTCCAGAACCCCTGAATAGACCTTACCAGGGAGGCTTAAGAGTGTGATCCCTCTATAGTTGGAACACAGTCCGACTATTTCTAGCCGGAACCTCTCAACCTCACACACTAGCTCAGGCTCCTTCCCCACCAGAGAGGTGACATTCCATGTCCCAATGGCCAGCTTCTGTAGCCGAGGATCAGACCGCCAGGGTCCCCGCCCTCGGCCACCACCCATTCCACAATGCACCCGACCCCTTTGGCCCCTCCCACAGGTGGTGAGCCCATGGGAAGGGGGACCCACGTCTCCTCTTCGGGCTGTGCCCGGCCGAGCTCCATGGGTGAAAGCCCGGCCACCAGGCGCTCGCCAACGTGCCCCTCCTCCGGGCCTGGCTCCAGAGTGGGGCCCCGGTGACCCGCGTCCGGGCGAGGGAACATTGTTTCCATTTATATTACTCATCATAAGGGGTCTTGTGGGCTGCGCTTTGTCTCGTCCCTCACCTAGGACCTGTCTGCCTTGGGTGACCCTACTAGGGGCATAAAGCCCCTGACAGCATAGCTCCTAGGATCATTGGGACACTCAAACCCCTCCACCACGGTAAGGTGGCAGCCCAGGGAGGGTGTAACTTTTCTAAAAATATATTTTTAGCATATTTCTTTATTCTGTCACTACCTCCTGACATACTGATTTTAGACAAGTAATCTATGCAAAAAACTATGGTTTCCTTGCTTCTCTAAAAGCATTTCTAAAAAGCCACAGTGACCTGCCGTTAACCAGCCAATAAAAACAGAGTTTGTAACCAGCCAATAAAAACAGAGCTTGAATTTGAATCAGCCAATAAAAACAGAGCTTGAATTTGAATTTCAGCAGAGCAAGGGGTAACAGAGCCATATATGGCTCTGAGGGGGAGGGACCAGAAACGTGTCTCTGTTCAAAATTTTCCTAAGTTCCAGCATGTTCCAGAAATTACATACTGAACCTTTAAGGTGACATTATACCTTAAGTGTACATGTACTTAGAGAGAATGTTACTGATTAACAAATTGTGTAATCAAAGTTTAAGTATTTTTGTACTCCACAGATAGAAACAAGCCTCTGATCACTGGTGAAGCAACTGTTAAAGAGGGAGATGCTCTAAATCTGCACTGCAGTGCCGACAGCTTCCCACCTTCGGTTTTAACATGGACTAAGATGGAATTTAGAAATGAAACTAAAATGTATAACACCACTGAGATCCAGCAGGAATACAAAAGAACTACAATAGATCTTTGTCCATCCCCAATGTGACAGCAGGATATGCTGGACTCTACATCTGCTCTGCAGAACATCTGAACATCACTCTGACCGAAGGAGCCAATGTAACAGTAGTTTGCAAGTATTTTGTACTTATTATTTCAGTAGGTTTGTTGTAGATGGAATGTGCAGAACATCCTGATGCATGCGCAATAATCCAGGTAGAAAAAAATCTAAAAAAGTTAAGTCTGGTACTCTGGACATTCAAAAAACAAAAAACAAAAAAATTTAATGGTTGTAATGGTTAGTTGATCCACTACACAAGAAGGTGCAAATTATAAAACTGAGTTGAATGCAGCTCCTCATACTGAAGAAATCTTTTGGACGAAAGACAAAACGTTTCTACAATTTTTTGTTGTTTTGTTTTTTGAATATCCAGACCAGAATTACAGGTAATTTTTTTTTTTTTAGATGTGTAGAACATTGAAACTAATCCAGAATAACTGCTCTGGTCACAGTTTTTAAATATTTCTCATGTTTCCTTAGTGTCAGTGCTTTTTATTGAATCTGTTTCTCACTGCTTTAAAAATATAACAGCAAACAATGTAGACTATCTACAAAATAATCAGTGAATATGATGTTCATATATGGAGGGAGAGGGGTGTTAAAATGACATATTTTAATTTTTATTTATTTTCCAAAGACAGTTGTTAGGAACTTTCAAATTAAAGTTTGATGTATGGAGAGAAACATCCAATGTTCGCATTAGACGTTGAACTATCATTCTGAAGTACACGTTCCAAATGCCTCTTTCATTTAAACCATTTCCTGCTGGAAATTTCCAGTTTGTATTTGTTTTGACCATATTCATTAAGTTTATTGTACAGTAGCAATTCTGTTTCTTGTTCTCTGTTTCTCATCATAGCAGATCCTTCCAACACCTTTACAGTTCCCTGGCTACACGTCATTTTATCCTCTTTAAAAGGAATACTCATTTCAGCTATTACTTGTTGTTTGGTCATGAAATGCTACAGGTACTCGCTCATATCTGATGAATATTTTCAAAATGCCTTTTATACATTTTAATCAATTGCTGCATATTTTCTCTTTTTTTTCAGGAACAAACAAAACAACTCTGGATATTTGGATAACAATATAGAGATGATTGTTCAAGGTGACACTGTTGAATCTAATCGTGATATTTTTGTTTATTCTTTTTAAATAAATATATCAACGAAACCCAAAAGTACACCAATTATATATTAAAGGTCAAAATGTATCAAGAGTAAAATAATTTTAGATACTACATATATTTCAAAGTATTCTAATTTTTTTCCTTTTCTTATCTTGAAGGAGGTCATTAATAAAAGTTTAGTGTGTGTGTGTGTGTGTGTGTGCTCGCGCGTGTGTGTGTGTGTGCTCGCGCGCGTGTGTGTGTGTGCTCGCGCGCGTGTGTGTGTGTGTGCTCGCACGCGTGTGTGTGTGTGTGAGACAACTGTATATTTTGACACAGCTGCTTTTCTTAGCTGTTTTACAGTTTATGTAACTGAATCAACTGATTTCTTTATTAGATTATTAAAATTTGTCTGAGTGCATGTTAAGAGACACTGAGTGTACATGTTACCATGAAAAAAAAAACTATTTAATTTTTAGTTTTTATATTTTTGCTTTATACAGCTGATGCAAGTTTTTTTTTGTTTGTAGATCAACAGCAATGAAGATGGTTAGTTCAAGGTCCATGAAGCTGCTGAGATCGGAGCGGTGGCAGCAGAGAAAGTGTGCATAAATACCTTGAATTTTACTTTGAACACTCTTTGCCACTCCAGACAAAAAGGCGTGAGAACATGGAGACAGAATGTGCACAAGTTAAAACAAGAAAGTATAGAAAAGAAGAAGATGGGAAGAAGATTTCTGATGACGAGGAAAAGATGGAAAACTGTTCATGGAGAGGAAGGAGGTGTTCAGGAAGTAATTCATTATGAATTGTGATGTTGTGAGGCTGGGATGAGACTGTTGTCCATCTAAAACTGAACCTAATGTTATTTTTCACATGTTATGCTTTTAGTTATGACAAAGCTTCAAATATTTCCTGCTTCATACAGTAAGGACAAAAATGTATATCCTACATTGCACTGATCAATGTAACTTTTGCAAAGAAACTATATTTTAGCCCCAATCATACATTTTTTTCTAACCCCAACCAAATAATTGTGTTTGTAAACCTCCTGTTGTGTGAGGGTTGTGCTCTGTCCTAGCTCCTGCATTCCCACCTGCTCCTGACTGTCTTCCCCCCAGGTGTTTGTCATTGTGTGTCTCTGTGTTCCTTGTTGTCCGGGCATTGTTTTAAATGGCGTCCTGTTTTCTGCCTCCCTCCATGTCTCCCTGATGTTCATGTAAGTTTGCTGCCACGCCAGCCTTTTTTTGTTTGTTTAATACATCTACTTAATTATTCTTACCTCCTGAATTCTCTGAGTCCTGCCTGTACTTTAGGTTCAACCACCACCAGATTGCAACACGTGGGAAAGTAACAAGAGAAAGCTCCAGCAGAACTAGGCTCAGGACGAGCAGCCATCTGCTCCGACCGACTGGGTTTGAAAGGACAGGAAGGAGAAACAGACACAGAATGACAGGTCCAGGTGCACTTTCTATAGGAGGACAGAAAAATAAAATAAACACACATTAAATTCAGAAATAATAACAAATACAAATTGGAGTAGAGCAATAGACTGTAACAGAGGGAGGGAATGTGGTCAGTTTGTCCTCCAACAGTTTAAGCCGATAGCAGCATAAGGGACAGCTCAGGAAACCCAAGCCAACTCTAACTATAGGATTTATCAAAAAGGAAAGACTCAAGCCATTAAGATGGCCAATGGAAACGTGACCCGTCAAAACCGACAACCCTTTCAACTGTCGATCAGCAGCAGTGCACCATTCCAGCCACACCATGGCAGGACTACTACAGAGGGTGGTGGCTCCCCAGGAACCACCAACGAGCCAACTGTCATAATTCCATGTCCTGGGGTCTCCCCTTGGCTCGAGCAGACATGAGAATGACTTCAACGGTGTTTGAGGAAAAAAAGTGTCCCTTAGATTTAGAGACTGTGTTCCTTCAAAATAATCCCTTATCAATATCGTGATGTCCCGTATTCTGAAAGCACTGTTCCTGTATGTTCAGAGGTACTGTGACAAATCAAATCAAATTGAGTTGTCAAAAATCATTACATTGATATCAAAGTAAATATTTTACTGTTATGGGTCCAAATCATAACAAATAGTTAACATAAGTTATCTTCAGATACATGCATTGAGAAGTAAATTTATAATGTTGCTTGTGTCTTGCTAACTTTATTTTGTTCTTTAAAAAATAAATAAAGGGATAAAAGGGAGATTTTGTGAGATTTGATTTATTGTCGTAGTAAGGCTATATCTGAGGTCATAGAGCCTATGGGTACCATAAAAATGATGTAAATATGAGGAGTTGAACACAACTATACACTCCTGCTGTTGTGCAACAAAAGCCGTTCATGTTCCAGAGATCGTCTTAATACCTCGTATCATGACAACTTCTGTTTCTAATTAAGGTGAACTTTTTAGTTGAATGAATGATGACTTCCTTTAAGTTTTTCTCTTTTTTTTTTTGGAAAGGATGATGCAGCTCATTTATATTTTGGGAGCTTTACCTTTGAACAGAGATGCTCCGCTGTGTGTCCAGACCAGGTTCACCTTAGAGGTGCCACTAACTCAGCTAGGCTCCTGGGGTTCAAGGAGTTGCCATACTTTTTCATTACATCTGTCATGACTTGTCAGCAACTGATCACAAACACAGTTAGTGAAATGAAGCAATCTATTTGTGGCTTAGCAGACCTCTGGTCTTACCTGGACCAGAATCCAAATTGGACTGTTTGTCCCAGCCAGTACTTTGACGAGAAGACAAACGTCTTTGTCCTGTAAAGTCTAATGACAAAAATTATTAAAATAAAAGGGGCCTGATTTGTATCATTTTCAAACTTATACACCCACTCTTTCTTAAAACTGCATACTGGTGTGAAAGAAGACTAAGAACAATGTTAAACCTCTACAATTCTGCTTAACACCATTTGTGTAGTTGGTCATTGATTTTGTAAATGTATAACACCTGTGTGACTGTGAAATGAAAATATGTATTTAAAGCATTAATATTCCAAGTATAGGCACAATATGCCAAGGCTGCATAATCTAATAAATAATACAATTACATTTAAAGATGTAGATAATTTGCAAAGAGATTAAAAAAACACTAAAGTGAGCTCATCCAACTTTAGCTTGAAGGTTTTAGGGTTCAAACAAAAACATCTATGCAAACTACCGGTAGTACTTCTTTAAAAAGTAGATTTAAATAAAATAAAGATAAATGTAAAGCAAACCTAAAGAAAAAAATGAAGACCAGTTTTTAAATAAAGAATTACAGTTTTTTTTTTTTGTCTGACAACAGGAAGACTTTAAACTTAGAATAGCACACATGGGCAGAAATGTCTCGCTGGTGAAATGAGGTAATGCTGAAACTGCTTTGTTTGAATCTGTAAGTAAAAAACATGTTCTATCTGTTACAAGTTCATTTTAACATGGTGGTTTAAAACATGCAGCTGCTATAAATGATACATTGTTGCAGTTACTAAAATAGTTTTTGCAATTTATTGTTTAATGAATCTCAAACTGCAAAAAACAGAATTACCTAAATAAATTAT
>JBBPBX010043856.1:12776-27729 GCA_038048925.1 Garcialebias charrua
TAGACTGTATATATATATGTATATATATAGACAGTATATATATGTATGTATATATATATATATATAGACAGTATATATATGTATGTATATATATATATAGACAGTATATATATGTATGTATATATATATATAGACAGTATACTGTATATATATGTATATATAGACAGTATATGTGTATATATATATATGTATATATAGACAGTATATGTGTATATATATATGTATGTATGAGTATGTATGTATGTATGTGTGTGTGTGCGTGCGTGCGTGCGTGCGTGTGTGTGTGTGGTAAACTGTACAAACTGAAGTGACGATCAATGAAAATGTTTAGTTTTTCAGTTTCCTTTATCAAAAGGTTCACAGCCTCTAAAACAAAAATCCTTCAAACTATTTTTTTAAAATTAATTAAATAAGGAATAGCTTTAAACTCAATGTAAATATTAATAAAATGTGTTATTTTTACATTATGCAATGACTCATCAGACTTACTGCTGTTCAACGGGGTTGAACCCACAAGCTTCCTGAAAACTACAAAAAAGGAAGTCTCTAAAACAAGTCTGTGAAGAAGAGAAGAGAGAAGGGGACAAGACAAGAAAGGTAAGCATCATTTACTTCGTGTAAAGGCGATTATTATAGAATAAACATTGAAGTCATTGTATCACAGTAATTTATGACAGGTAACTCTGTGGGTAAAGTTATTTTCCCAATTTCTGATCGTGTTCGTTCATTAAATGACAAGAAACTGAGACATTGGAAATGTGGCAGACATAAATATAGATTATTTTTTATATGTTGTAGCTAAAGATTCTTCTCTTCCTGTTTATTTTGCTGAAAAACTGAAACCTCAACATTTGGAAACGAAGCAGACAAAGACAAATGTTCTTTGATATGTTGATGAGATTCAGATATTCTTTGGGGGAGTGGTGGCGCAGTGGTTAGAGATGGTGGGCCTGAGATCGGAAGATCGCCGGTTCAAGCCCCCAGTACCGACAACATAAAAAAAAATGTGGGTAGAAAAAGGTGAAACACCCACACCTGCCTCCACCCTCATTCACCCCACTCTGGGCCCATGAGCAAGGCCCTTAACCCCCACCATCTGCTCCCTAACAGGTCTCTCTTGAAAATGAGTTCTCATGGCTCAATGAGACTACCTGGATAAGTAAAGGGTAAATGAAAAAATATTCATGCGTTTATGTATTGTTCTGAATCGATATCACAAAATTATTGAAAAGATAAGTCACTGTTAGTGTTGTAGTACTTAGACGTCTTGGTCTTGAGACCGGACTCAAGACCACTTTTTGATGGTCTTGCTCTGGTCTCGGTCTCGGACATTGAGTATTCGGGGTTTTATTTCAAAACCAGTCAGGACCACAACTGTGGAAATATCAATAAATTGCCAGAATATTGTCCAGTTTGTTTGTTAACATCCTTGCTTTGATTGGATGCAAAACGTATTGATTCAAATCCAAGCAATAACGCGTGAAAAGTGATTGTCTGGGCGCGGGAGAAGATGTCTGTCATATCATCAGTTGTAAAATTTGGCTATTTAAATCACAAATAATATACTGGTAACTAATATCCATTTGTGTAACTTTTTTAGGTGTATATGTACTACGTTGCTGAAATCCCTGTGCAATGACTGTATACAGTATTATCCTTGGTCTTGAGTTTGGACTTATGAAGATTGTTTTGCCACTGCAGTTTTTTAAGGCTTGGCATGTGATGAAACTGCTTCCAGTTTTACAGTTGTGTCATTTTATTGTTGAAACACATGAAATTAGGCCACTGAATGTCTGATTTCTTTGTTATGTAGCTTTAAAAATGTTGATATATTCCCAAGACCCAAGGAGTATGTGGAGGGGCATTAAATGCATAACAGATTATAAAGGCAGGAGTGAACAATGCCCCAAAGACCCATCTCTGCCTGATGCCCTCAACAAGTTTTACGCACGCTTTGAAGACGCAAACAGACCACCTAGCACCAGACTCACCTCATCACCAGATGTAGAGCATCTCAGCGTGACTGCAGCAGAAATAAGGAGTACTTTATGGAGGATCAACCCTCACAAAGCAACAGGCCCAGACAACATGCCCAGAAAGTGCTGAAAGAATGTGCGGATCAGCTCTGCGATGTGCTGGCCAACCTCACTTGCCCTAGAGACAGTTCTCACCTGCCTGAAGACCGCCACCATCATCCCAGTTCCAAAAAGCTCTACCGTGACTGGTCTGAATGACTATCGGCCGGTGGCTCTCACCCCGATAGTCGCAAAATGTTATGAGAAACTGGTCATGACCCACATCAAAACATCCATCAACATCAACGAGGACCCTCATCAGTATGCATACCGCAAGAACCGATCAACAGAGGACGCCATCTCCTCTGTGGTCCACACTGCTCTCACCCACCTGGAACAGAAGGACTCATACGTCCGTATGCTCTTTGTGGACTTCACATCTGCCTTCAACACCATGATCCCCCAAACCCTGATGGACAAACTATTCACACTAGGACTAAGCCCCTCCATTTGTAACTGGGTCCTAGACTTCTTAACAAACAGACCACAGTCAGTGAGGATCCACAACTTCTCCTCCTCCACCATAACCCTCAGCACTGGCTCTCCTCAGGGATGTGTGTTGAGCCCTCTCCTGTTCACTCTGCTCACATATGATTGTGCAGCTACCCATCCAGGCTGTCATATTGTAAAGTTTGCAGATGATACAGCTGTGGTGGGATGCATCACAAACAATGATGAGTCCAGCTACAGGCAGGAGGTGGAACACCTGGAGAGCTGGTGCAAAGAGAATAACCTTCACATCAATGTGAAGAAGACAAAGGAGATGATTGTGGACTTCAGAAGGAACAAACACACCCACACCCCACTGAACATAGGTGGATCTGCAGTGGAAGTGGTCTCCAGCTACAAATACTTGGGTGTACACTTGAATGATAACCTCAGCTGGAGCAACAACACCACCAGCCTGATCAAGAAAGGTCATCAGAGACTCTACTTCCTCAGACGGCTGAGACGAGCTGGTCTGAGAAGCTCAGTCCTCACCTCCTTCTACAGGTGTGCAGTGGAGAGCATCCTGTGCTCCAGCATCAACGTGTGGCATGGAGGCTGCACAGCTGCAGAAAGAAAAGCTCTACAGAGAGTGGTGAAGGCTGCACAGAAGTCTGTTGGAGTCAGTCTCCCCACCATCACAGACATTTACACCTCCAGATGCAGGAAGAGGGCCACCTGCATCATGAAAGACCCCACTCACCCAGCACACACTTTTTTTGCCCCACTCCCCTCAGGAAGGAGGTTGAGGAGCATTAAGTATATGGTAAATGGTAAATGGAGCTTACTTATATAGCGCTTTCCAGCCCCCTTTGAGGGCCCCCAAAGCGCTTCACAGTACCAACCATCAACCCATTCATACACACATTCATACACCGGTAGCGGTAGTCTGCCATGCAAGGCACCAACCAGTCCTACCGGGAGCAACTCAGGGTTAAGTGTCTTACCCAGGGACACAACAAGGTATGCAGTGACTAGGGATCGAACCCGAGACCTTCCGGTCCTGAGCTGGCTGCCCTGCCTCTACACCATCTTGGCCCCCAAGTATAGAACCACTAGACTGAGGAACAGCTTCTACCCTGAGGCTGTTAGACTCATGAATATATAACCAGAATAATCGCTGTGAAATATCACATGTCGCTGCTGATCTGTTTCATGTTGCTGTGTTCATCCGTGTCAATCTGCTCAGACTCATTTTCATGCTGCTGTTTGGCGTAATGTTTTTCTATGATATTAGTGCTTAGTGTATTTTTAGTTGTTGTTTTTCTTAGTTCATATATTAGATGTTATTACTGTTCTTCTCTTACATTTTATTGTTGGATGTAACTGGGACCCTGTGTACATAATCTCGTTTCATCAAAGAGTCAGAGTCAGAGTCAGAGAGTATTTATTGTCCTTTGCACCGCATGTAGTACATGTGATGAAAACGAGATTATGTACACAGGGTCCCAGTTACATCCAACAACAAATGCAAGAGAAAAACAATAATAACATCTAGGATTAACTAAGAGAGACATCAGCTAGTAATACACTAAGCCCTAATGTAGTAGAAAAACATCATTATAAACAGCAGCACGAACATGAGTCATTATGAGCAGATGGTCACAGATGAACGCAGCAACAAGAAACAGATCAGTATCAACATGATGTGACATTTTGCAGTGTTTATTCTTATTATTTATTTATTCATGAGTCTGACAGCCTCAGGGTAGAAGCTGTTCCTCAGTCTAGTGGTTCTACATTTGATGCTCCTCAACCTCCGTCCCGAGGGGAGTGGTGCAAAGAGTGAGTGTGCTGGGTGAGTGAGGTCTTTCATGATGCAGGTGGCTCTTTTTCTGCATCTGGAGGTGTAAATGTCTGTGATGGTGGGGAGACTGACTCCCACAGACTTCTGTGCAGCCTTCACCACTCTCTGTAGAGCTTTCCTCTCTGCAACTGTGCAGCCTCCATGCCACACGTTGATGCTGGAGCACAGGACGCTCTCCACTGCACACCTGTAGAACGAGGTGAGGACTGAGCTTCTCAGACCAGCTCGTCTCAGCCGTCTGAGGAAGTAGAGTCTTTGATGTCCTTTCAAATGTACCACATGTGGTGCGAATGACAATAAAGATTGTCTGACTCTGACTTGTTCATTCAAAAGCAAACTTAGAGTTGCAGTAGGTAACTTTTAATTTTACAAAGTATAACAAAATGTTGTATTTCATTTAATTTTAGGTCTTAGTCTCGACTTGGTCTTGGACCCTAAATGTCTTGGTCTTGTCTCGGTCTCGGTACACTCTGGTCTTGGTCTTGACTTGGTCTCGGGTTTAGGTGGTCTTGAACACAACACTAGTCACGGCTCTTGATAATGTTTGAAACTGTAACTGCAGATAAACGCTTCAATATGTTAAACTTTATGTTTGATGTAAACTGTTGACTGATCTTTGATTATGTTTCTGCAGATCATTTGTCCTATCAGGAAGAATCATGTTTGTTCTAACATGGATCTTTGTGTTTTTGTCTGCAAGAGGCACTGACGCTGATGGAGGTATTGTATGAATGTAACTTAAATGATGATGCTAAAACTAAATATAGTGCATTTTTTAATCAATGATTCTGCCTCTCCTTATGACCGTTTGTTTTAAAAATATAACTTGAATGCCATTGAATCAAAATACAACAAATATTTTTTGGTGGCTCACAGAGACACTAGCAATAATATTCAAGAATTTTATAAACAATATACACATTAGAAATAGAACATTTTGACATGAATTAAGTAATAAATGCAATCCACCAATTAAGCCTATTTGTAGACAAAAATAATAAGTAATAGAATAAATACCAACTCTGAGTTTACAGTAACAAAACAGTGCAAAAGCAATAATGTAGTGTCTGACACATTTACACTTTACAGAATATTAAAATAATGATTCCAGTTTTCACAAATTCATTCTTAAATGCAATAATGAAATGTGTTTTTAATGAATTGTTTCTGTGTTTTTCTTTGAATTAACAGGTGCATCAGCCCAGACAAAACAAACCTGTTATTCATTAACGTCAGGAGATTACTGCATTAATCTTATTGAAGAAACCATAACAGCAGAAGCTGGACTCTGTGTTGTGGTGCCATGTTCTTTCAGCCCTGGTTATGATTTCACACCAAAAAATATAGTTTGGTTCAAATGTGACACATCAAAAAGTAGATGTGTGGAATCTGACATTATATTTCACATCAACCAAAACAAAGTTAAATCAGCGTTTAAAGGACGAGTGTCACTGTTGGAGCCAGATGTGAGGCAGAGGAACTGCAGCATCATCATTAATGACCTCAAGGAGTCTGATTCTGGATTGTATCAAGTCAGAGTTAACGGTCTGTTATATGGTGTAGTAAGTGGCTTAATGTTTAATCAAAGATCACCTGTTTCTGTTAGAGGTAAGAAAAGCTTCAACAAAAACAAATATAAAGACTTTTTTTATTGTGTATAAAATGTTTTTTTAGATCTTAGACTTGTGAAGGAATAAAGTCATTATTGACAGTTGTTGACCTCTGTTGGCAACAAGAGTGAACATCACTTCCTGATAAACTACTTGCTGACACTTTGTAAAGCCTGACAAAATGTCTGTTTCGTGAGTGTTATGAGTAAATGACATTGCTCTTATTAATTTCCCCTCATGAACCGTGTTTCATCAGGTCTAAGTCAGAAACCCACAGTGGAGGTTCCTCCTCTGATGGAGGGACAACAGGCCACCCTGACCTGCACTGCTCCTGGTCTCTGCTCTGGATCTCCTCCTGAAATCACCTGGACGTGGGGAGGAACGAGAGAAAACAGCTCTCAGTTCACAGGAAACTTCACTGACTTCCACACTGAGAATCTGACTGCAGTCGCACAAAGACACAGCTCAACTCTGACCTTTGACCCTTCTTCTGAACACCATGGCACCAATATTACCTGTAAGATCAGCTTTGCAGGTGACATAACTACAAAGACGACAGAAACTTTGCACGTGATCTGTGAGTACTGTCAAAGGCGGAAGATTGATAACCAGAATGAACATGCACGTAACAAGAAGTTTATTAAATAACAAATAGTATTTTGTTTAGTACTAATGAAAAAAGGCATTGCAGCATCTACTTTGGAGTCCTTTTCACATCACAAATTATTATTAATTTTGTATAAAGGTTAAATATTTTTGTAAATGTACTCCACAGATAGAAAAAAGCCTCTGATCACTGGTGAAACATCTGTTAAAGAGGGAGATGCTCTAAATCTGCACTGCAGTGTCGACAGCTTCCCACCTTCGGTTTTAAGATGGACTAAGATGGAATTTAGAAAAGAAGCTAAAATGTATAACACCACTGAAATCCAGCAGGAATACAAAGGAACTAGATCCTTGTCCATCCCTAATGTGACAGCAGGAGATGCTGGACTCTACATCTGCTCTGCAGAACATCTGAACAGCACCCTGACAGAAGGAGCCATTGTAACAGTAGTTTGTAAGTATTTTGTACTTTATTATTTCAGTAGGTTTGTTGTAGATGTGCAGAACATCCTGATGCATGCGCAATAATCCAGGTAGAAAAATCTAAGAAAATTCAAAAAACAAAACAAAACAAATTGTAATGGTTGTAATGGTTGTTTGATCCACTATGAGAAGGTGCTATTTATAAAACTGAGTTGAATGCAGCTCCTCAGACTGAAGAAGTCTTTTGGACAAAAGTTGAAACGTTTCTACAATTTTTTGTTGTTTTGATTTTTGAATGTCCAGACCAGAATTAATTTTTTTTTTTTAGATGTGCAGAACATTGAAACTAATCCAGAATGACTGCTCTGGTCACAATTTTTAAATATTTCTCAAGTTTCCTTAGTGTCAGTGCTTTTTAATGAATCTGTTTCTCACTGCATTAAAAATATAACAGCAACAATGTAGACTATCTGTAAATTACTCAGTGAATATGATGTTCACGTATGGAGGGGGAGGGGTGTTGAAATTACAAATTTTAATTATTTTTATTTTCCAAAGACAGTTGTTAGGAACTTTCAAATTAAAGTTTGATGTATGGAGAGAAATATCCATTGTTCGCATTAGACGTTGAATTATCATTTTAAAGTACCGGTACACGTTCAAAGTGCTTCTTTCATTTAAACCATTTCCTGCTGGAAATTTCCAGTTTGTATTTGTTTTGACCATATTCATTAAGTTGATTGTACAGTAGCAATTGTGTTTCTTGTTCTCTGTTTCTCATCATAGCAGATCCTTCCAACACCTTTACAGTTCCCTGGCTACACGTCATTTTATCCTCTTTAAAAGGAATACTCATTTCAGCTATTACTGTTGTTTGGTCATGAAATGCTACAGGTACTCGCTCATATCTGATGAATATTTTCAAAATGCCTTTTATACATTTTAATCAATTGCTGCATATTTTCTCTTTTTTTTCAGGAACAAACAAAACAACTCTGGATATTTGGATAACAATATAGAGATGATTGTTCAAGGTGACACTGTTGAATCTAATCGTGATATTTTTGTTTATTCTTTTTAAATAAATATATCAACGAAACCCAAAAGTACACCAATTATTAAAGGTCAAAATGTATCAAGAGTAAAATAATTTTAGATACTACATATATTTCAAAGTATTCTCATTTTTTTCCTTTTCTTATCTTGAAGGAGGTCATTAATAAAAGTTTAGTGTGTGTGTGTGCTCGCGCGCGTGTGTGTGTGCTCGCGCGCGTGTGTGTGTGTGCTCGCGCGCGTGTGTGTGTGCTCTTGTTTTTATTACATGGTGGGGACCAACACCTGATTTTTCACTCACCTCGTGGGGACCGGTTTTCCCCGTGGGGACCAAAATCCGGTCCCCACAGGCACAAGCATTGCAATCAATAGGAAAAGGCCTGGTGATATGCATGGTGTAGTTTTTGTGAAAAAAAAAAAAAAAAAAAAAGGTCCCCACGGGGTTGATTTTTCAGAAAAAGTGTGTGTCGACTTTCCCCCCCTAGAGGTCCACGGTGGTATCGCAGTGTGTGAAACTGCACCCGTGGGGACAATTTCCTGACAAAGTGTGTAACTTAATATGTCAAAAAAATCCTATTTCTTGGACAAAACTTTATAGTGTTTACTATAATTTTAATATTTTAATGTACATAAATATCTTTAATGAAAGTATTTTAAATATATAACATACTATTCGTACACTGTCATATACATGTACAGTATATATACACTATACAGTATATATACTCTACAGTATATGTACTCTATACAGTATATGTACTCTGTACAGTATATAAACTGCATAAAGTACATATACTGTATATAGTACATATACTCAATATATACTCTGTACATTATATAAACCATACAGTATATCAACTGCATACAGTATATACTGTATACAGTACATAAACTCTATACAGTATATAAACTGCATGCAGTATGTCAACTGCACAAAGTATATTCACAATAAATATACTGTATGCAGTATATATACTGTATGAAGTATATATACTGTATACAATACATATACAGTATGTGTACTGCATACAGTATACGTATTGTATACAGTATATGTATTGTGAATATACTGCATGCAGTTTATATACTTCATGCAGTATGTATACAGTATATGCACTGTATACAGTACATATACTGTCTATATACTCTATAAAGTATAAAAACTGCATGCAGTATGTCAACTGCATACAGTATATTCACAATACATATACTGTATACATATACAGTATATATACAGTATGTGTACTGCATACAGTATACGTACTGTATACAGTATATGTATTGTGAATATACTGCATGCAGTTTATATACTTCATGCATTATATATACAGTATATGTACTGTATACAGTATAACTGTATACAGTACATATACTGTATGCAGTACGTATACTCTATATATACTGTATATGTATACAGTATATATACTCCATACAGTATATGTATTGTGAATATACTGTATGCAGTTGACATACTGCATGCAGTATATATACTGTACATGTACTGTATACAGTACATATACTGTCTATAAAGTATAAAAAACTGCATGCAGTATGTCAACTGCATACAGTATATTCACAATACATATACTGTATACAGTATATATACAGTGCATATACAGTATATATAGAATATATGTGCTGCATACAGTATATGTGCTGTGTACAGTGTATGTACTGTATACAGCATATATACTATACATGTATCTGCATTAAATTTATTTATGTGTGTTTGCTGTTCACAGCCATGTGCAAGTAAAGCGAAATTTTAAGGAATCACTTTATTGCAGAAGAATGATAGCGTAGACAAACAACTTAGAAGGAAGACTGTGAAATAAACAGCTTTTCCACCCAACAACCCAAAAATGCACACCCGATATTTAAAAGTATATGAAGAAGGATAAAATCTTAAGGCTTTTATCAAATAATTCACTTTCTGGCAGCCAGCACATCCACAAGCTTGGCAAAGGAGTCGGCTATGCGGCTCAAGCTCCCTGCGTCTGCCTTCCAGTTCACCAACTCCTGTAGACGGATGCTGGCCTCCTGCTCCCGATCCTTCTGTCCTTCCTCTGCCAACTTCTCCACCTGCCGGTCCAAGACCTCCACCTGCCGGTCAAACATCTGCATCTGTTGGTCCATATGGCGGTCCCGTTGTATACGGTCCTCACGAGACTCCTCATGCATTGCCAGGATGTAATCTGCATATGAGGTGTTGCGTGTGCGTTTCCTGAAACGCATACCTGAAAACCGGCACAGAGCATTGCACATTACACACACATTTGGAAATACTTCTGTCTATGAAGGAACAAGCTGACATGATAATAAACAAAAGCAGAAATATATATATTCATCATATATATATATATATATATATATATATATATATATATATATATTCCTTTTATTACTTTTAACACATGATTTTCTGTCAATATATTAAAATGTTTTGCTTTGCCTTTTTCAGCTTCTCCTTTTTCTTATCAATGTAATGCTGCTCGCTGAAATAAATATGCATTTGTTTTCTTAAGAATTATGTAGGACATATATTTCTACTTTTATTTAAGTATGTATTGTTTTGTGTCGGATACGTATTTATTAATTTATTTATTAAAATGCCAAACATTGATTTATTAAATCACATACCCACATTTGGAGAACAACTAGAAAGTTGTCTACAGTTATACGTACTTCAAAAGTTATTGTTAGTTTGCTAGTTAGTTAGAAGTTCAGTCTTTATGCTAGAATTACATTTTTTTTTTTTGCGGGTTATTTTCATTACATAAACAAACACTGAGCCCACCTGGCTGAGCACGTGAAGTCGAGGCTGCGGAGTCCGGAGTTGAGGCCCTCCCAGCTGAGCACACTGGTGGTGGTGTGGTTGGTTGTGAACACAATTCATCCGTCTGCTCATCTGAGGCGGTAGAAGAGGACTCAGGAGTTTCTGCTGGCGTTGAAGACGGCATCGAATGATCTAATTTAGAAGAAAAAACACACGTTACACGAACTACGTTAGCCTGTTGTGCTAGGCTAGCTAGCCTGTTGTGCTAAGAGGCTAGCTGCTGCCGCAAGCGTGGCTTAACAATAGCTAGCCAGAAAAGTAGCCACAAACTCAGCAGACTGTACACGTTTTTGAGTTTATTTAGGAAGACATAAGATGACTAATAAACACAAGTAACAACAGCTCACCTTCCATCTCGCTCTCCAACATTTGGGTGGCTGAGTCGAGGGCCATTTGGCTACCGTTGCTGGATGGCCGTTTTCCAAAGATCTCGTCCATTTTACTGAACCACCGCCAATCCTTCCTTCCTCTTCCACTTTTACCGTTATGGTCTTTCATGGTCCGGTAGTCTGATTTCATCTTCTTTAGCTTCTCCCGGCATTGCTTGGAGGTCCGAGTGAAGCCAGCCACAGCCATTTCCTCAGACGCACGCTTGAACACTTTTTAATTTCGTGTGCTGCTGTCCAGCTCCCTCTGCACACGCTCGTCTGCGAGGTAATTTAGGAAGAAGCTTACTTCATCATTTGACCACGGAACGCACGCAACGGGGGCTTGGGAGGTAGACATGCTGTTTTCTAAAATGGAGGTTGTTGTTAGAACGCGAGGTTAACATCAGTCGCAGTTGATGACTCAACACGTACCTAGTCCCGCCCTCTGGTCCCGCCCCTACACGCAGCAGTCCAGCCCCTGCTGCAAACAACGAATCAAATGTGAGCAGTACATGACGTCAAACTGGGTCCGTCGGGCCGCGGCCCGATGGAACCACGGTGGAGATGGTTCCAAAACGAGGGCGGAGCCGGGGAAAAAAAGGAAAATGCGGACACGCTGAACCCGGGTTAGAGGGCGGGGCGGGGCCACCCGGGCCATTGAGGGCTGGTCAATGCGAAAACGGCTAGAGTCTCTCCAGCATGTCCTGGGTCTTTCTCAGAGTCTCCTCTCAGTCGTACATGCCTGAAACACCTCCCTAGGGTAGCTTCCACAAGGCTTCTTTACCAGATGCCTGAACCACCTCAGCTGGCTCCTCTCGATGTGGAGGAGCAGTATCTCTACTCCAAGTCTCTCCTGGATGACTGAACTTCTAACCCTATCTCTAAGAGAGTCCTGAAAACTCATTTAAACTGCTATTATCTGCAGTCTCATTATTTTGGTCACTATCTAAAGTTTGTGGCTTGAGATGAGGGTAGGAATGTAAACAACCTGTAAACAGGGAGTTTTGCCTTAGAGCTCAGCTTCCTATTCACCACAACAGATGGGTACAGAGTCATCAACACTGAAGAAGCCCCATCAAGCTATCAATGTCATTCTCCATTCCTCCATCACTCACAAACTAAGTCCCAAGATACTGGAACTCCTTCACTTGAGGTAGAACTTCACTCACAATCCAAAGGGCACAATCCACCCTTTGCTGACTGAGGACCATGGCTTCAGATTTGGAGATGATGATCATCATCCTAGTTGCTTAACACTCAGCTGTGAACTACTTCAGTGAGAGCCGAAGATCGTGGTATGATGATGCCTACAGGACAACATTGTATTTAAATAGCAGAGATCAAACCTTGAGGTCACTGAACTAGACTCCTTCTGCTTCTGACTGCATTCCGAAACTATCTCTCTAAAAGTTATGAACAGAACTGACTACTAGTTAGTCCTCTGCACTCTCTGACCTCACTCCAACAACCACCATGTCCTTTCTAAATGCATCCATATTGCCTGTTTTTGGGTTTTCTCTCCATTATTTGGGCCAATTCTTTGTCAATAAATCTTAAACACATTCTGAATGCTAAACAAAAATTAAATATGGCTAATAAAATATGGTTGCACCTCAATAATTATTAAGACACTAAAATATACTTAGTTTTGGTCAAAGCTCACATCAGTTGTATAGTAATTATATCTATAACTTGTATGGATTATTGCTGTATGTTTTGATTTTAGATTACATTTTGTTGTTCAGGAACTACAGATGAAAATTAGCTTAAGCTAAATCTGGTGCAAAGCATCTTTTTAATGTTTTATTTGCACATTGTCCCTATTTTTAAATAAAATAAACAAGAATGAATACAATTCTTAATACATGCTGAATGCTAATTAAAAATCTAGATGGCTGACAACGCTTAAATAACATTGTTTAATCTATGGTTTAGTTATTTTTATATATCTTAAACCAGCTACTGCCCTGCATGCCAGTCCCTAGCGTGAGTAAATGGTGAAGGTTGTGATTGGAAGGACATTCAATATAAACACTTTTGCCGAGTTAATATATGTGGCAATATAGTGTTGTCACTAGTGTGAAAGCTAAGAGGCTAAACAAAGGTTTTCTAATCCATAAAGCAACTTCGTTGTCCATCCACAGGCTGGGTCGTTTCTACATTCTCCTCTCTGTCAGTGTGCTCTGGTTTCATTTAAAAGAGTTGATCTTTAGATATTGTCCTTCAGGGTGGATAAATGTTGCTTAAAGCCTTTTGCTGATAACCATCATTTACCCAGTATGCTTTATTTATTTATCTTGCAGTTACAATAAACATTTATCAAATGAAGTCTATGTAGCAGTATAGAAATATACCTGGCTAGGCAAATGTCACTTCCTGATATACCTGGCTAGGGAAATGTCACTTCCTGTTGGATAAGTGGGTGGAGTATAAAATGAAGTAACAATGCCTGTTCTGGCACTTGGATTCTTCTTCACGCTCCCACTACATGGCTCACAACCCGTGTGGGGTTTGGTTGTCGTGAGCAGCAGATTGTGTTAAGCGTGCTGTTCTGGCTTTCGTGTTATGAAGACCAAGCTTACTGCTTCCTCCTCCTGTTAGTGTGTCTGCATGTGTGTCACCAGGTGAGTAGTTGAGTTCTATCTCATTGTCCATCCATTCATCCATCCATTTTCTTCCGCTTATCCGAGGTCGGGTCGCGGGGGTAGCAGCCTAAGTAGGGAGGCCCAGACTTCCCTCTCCCCAGCCACTTGGAGCAGCTCCTCTGGGGGAATCCCAAGGCGTTCCCAGGCCAGCCGAGAAACATAGTCCCTCCAGCATGTCCTGGGTCTTCCTCTGGGTCTCCTCCCGGTGGGACATGCCGGGAACACTTCACCAGGGAGGCGTCCAGGAGGCATCCTAACCAGATGCCCGAGCCACCTCAACTGGCTCCTCTCGATGTGGAGAAGCAGCGGCTCTACTCCGAGTCCCTCCCGGATGACTGAGCTTCTCACCCTATCTCTAAGGGAGAGTCCAGACACCCTGCAGAGAAAACTCATTTCAGCCGCTTGTATCCAAGATCTCGTTCTTTCAGTCATAACCCAGAGCTCATGACCATAGATGAGGGTGGGAACGTAGATCGATCGGTAAATTGAGAGCTTTGCCTTTTGACTCAGCTCTCTCTTCACCACGACAGACCGATGCAACACCCGCTTCACTGCGGACGCTGCACCTATCCGCCTATCGATCTCACGCTCCAGTTTTCCCTCATTCGTGAACAAGACCCCGAGGTACTTAAACTCTTCCACTTGGGGCAGGACCTCCTCCCCGACCCGGAGAAGGCATGCTACCCTTTTCCGGTTCAAGACCATGGCCTCGGATTTGGAGGAACTGATCCTCATCCCGGCCGCATCACATTCAGCTGCAAACCGCTCCAGCGAAAGCTGTAGATCACGATCTGATGAAGCCAATAGGACCATATCATCTGCAAAAAACAGAGAAGCGATTCTAAGGCCACCAAAACGGATCCTCTCAACACCTTGGTTGCGCCTAGAAATTCTGTCCATAAAAGTTATGAACAGAATCGGTGACAAAGGGCAACCTTGGCGGAGCCCAACTCTCACCGGAAACGAGCCTGACTTACTGCCTGCGATGCGGACCATGCTCTGACACCTGTCGTACAGGGACCTAACAGCCCATATCAAAGGGCC
>JBBPBX010043857.1:0-27728 GCA_038048925.1 Garcialebias charrua
TGAACTGAAGGATGGCATTAAGAAGGCCAAGGCCACGTATGCACAGAGGATCGAGGGACAGTTCACCTCACAAGACCCACGGAGCATGTGGAAGGGTATTAAATGCATAACAGATTACAAAGGCAAAAACAAACAATGCCCCAGGGACCCATCTCTGCCTGATGCCCTCAATAAGTTTTATGCACGTTTTGATGATCCAAACAGACCTGCTAGCACCAGACTCACCTCATCACCAGATGAAGAGCATCTCAGGGTGTCCGCAGCAGAAGTGAGAGGCAGTCTCAGAAAGATTAATCCTCATAAAGCAACCGGACCAGACAACATCCCAGGGAAAGTTCTGAAGGAATGTGCGGACCAGCTCTGTGAGGTGCTGGCTGACATCTTCACCACCTCACTTGCACTGGAGTCAGTTCCCACCTGCCTGAAGACCGCGACCATCATCCCAGTCCCAAAGAGCTCCACAGTGACTGGTCTGAATGACTATAGACCGGTGGCCCTCACCCCGATAGTCGCTAAATGTTTTGAGAAACTGGTCATGTCCCACATCAAGGCAACCGTCAACATCAATGAGGACCCTCATCAATACGCATACCGTGAGAACCGATCAACAGAGGACGCCATTTCTTCCGTGGTCCACACTGCTCTCACCCACCTGGATCAGAAGGACTCATACGTGCGTCTGCTCTTTGTGGACTTCACATCTGCCTTCAACACCATGATCCCCCAAACTCTGATAGACAAACTATCTACACTTGGACTAAGCCCCTCTATTTGTAACTGGGTACTAGACTTCTTAACAGACAGACCACAGTCCGTGAAGATCCACAACTTCTCCTCCTCCACCATAACCCTCAGCACTGGCTCTCCTCAAGGATGTGTGCTGAGCCCCCTTCTGTTCACTCTGCTCACATATGATTGTACAGCCACACTTCCAGGCTGTCATATTGTTAAGTTTGCAGATGATACAGCGGTGGTGGGATGCATCACAAACAATGATGAGTCCAGCTACAGACAGGAGGTGGAACACCTGGAGAGCTGGTGCAAAGAGAATAATCTTCACATGAATGTGAAGAAGACAAAGGAGATGATTGTGGACTTCAGAAGGAACAAACACACCCACGCCCCACTGAAAATAGGTGGGTCTGCAGTGGAAGTGGTCTCCAGCTACAAATACTTGGGTGTACACATGAATGATAACCTCAGCTGGAGCAACAACACCACCAGCCTGATCAAGAAAGGTCATCAGAGACTCTACTTCCTCAGACGGCTGAGACGTGCTGGTCTGAGCAGCCCAGTTCTCACCTCGTTCTACAGGTGTGCAGTGGAGAGCGTCCTGTGCTCCAGCATCAACGTGTGGCATGGAGGCTGCACAGTTGAAGAGAGGAAAGCTCTACAGAGAGTGGTGAAGGCTGCACAGAAGTCTGTTGGAGTCAGTCTCCCCACCATCACAGACATTTACACCTCCAGATGCAGGAAAAGAGCCACCTGCATCATGAAAGACCTCACTCATCCAGCACACTCACTCTTTGCCCCACTCCCCTCAGGACGGAGGTTGAGGAGCATCAAGTGTAGAACCACTAGACTGAGGAACAGCTTCTACCCTGAGGCTGTTAGACTCATGAATAAATAAAAATAAAATAAAAAATAAACACTGCAAAATATCACATCATGCTGATGCTGATCTGTTTTCTTGTTGCTGTGTTCATCTGTGACCATCTGCTCATACAAACTCATGTTCGTGCTGCTGTTTATTTCCACTATATTAGGCTTAGTGTATTACTAGTTGATGTTTTTCTTAGTTAATTCTAGATGTTATTACTGTTTTTCTCTTGCATTTGTTGTTGGATGTAACTGGGACCCCGTGTACATAATCTCGTTTTCATCACATGTACCACATGCGGTGCAAATGACAATAAAGACTCTCTGACTCTGACTCTGATATATATATATATATATATATATATATATATAATATATATATATATACATATATATATATATATATGTATATATTTATATATATATATATTATAAAACTTTATGTGCATATATATGTATGCACATAATCAACATTACACAGGTTGTGTGACAGGTTATTGCACAAGTAGTGACATTGAGATTTAATTATTAGTTATTACCAGTTGTTCAGTGTTATTTATTGATTATTTATCCACACCACCCCCTCAACCCATACCCTGCAGCCCGATGAGTTCTTCCTGTTCTTAAATGACCTTGACCTTGGATCAAAACAACGGGACCTTGCTGACCGGTACGGTGTCCATCAGTCCACGGTCAGCCGGATCATCACAGCAACTTTTTATTGACAGTACTCGGCTCAATTAGGACCTGATACCTGAAGAGCAGATACATAAAAATCTACCTGCAGAATTCAAGGACTACCCTGACACTACTGTACAGTCATCCTTCACAAACAAATAGTAGTTGGACAGTATTATTTTGTTGTTGTTTTGTTTTTCAGTTGTGGAACTTTACATTTTGTAGCGTCATCATCACTTCACTAGCACTAATGTAAACAGGTTGTGTGACCCAAAGCTTGTAAGAAAATAAAATGTTCAACACATTCTGACTTTGTCTTCTTATTGATGTATTATCACCCAAAAAATGTGTATTTTGATTTAAGACAGGCTCAGAGTCCAGTTTTATTTGAACCATTTTAGTAAAAACACATTTGATGACCATGTTACATTACTGTAGAAAACGTATAAGACTCGAGCTAAATGAGGCACAAGATTTAAACACTGTACAGTACTTTACATTATAACATTCCACCTTCTGACTTCAAGTCACAGCTTCCTCGACTGCTCTTGGAGATTTAAAAACATGTAATCAGTCAGAGAAAGGTAACTGTGTGTGGATGGTTGAACAGAAGAGCTGCTTCATCTGAGGGTTTCCACATGGATCACCTGTCTTTCGTCCTCGGTGCCTCATTGGAACAACTTGTTTGTATTTGGTGTTTGGATCCGATCTCAGCTCCTCCTCACTGCTTCCCTCATGTTTGGCTGTAGCAGTGGTGTCTCACCACTTCTCACAAACATCCAGGCTGGACCAGAGGTTCCCTTATCATCATCACCACCTGCCGTGTCCTGTACAGTGGACGAAAACGTCTCTTAAGGGCTGCTACAAACGGTGAGGTTCATAAAACCATATAGCAGACATCTGTTGAATATAAAACATTTATATTGTCTGATATTTAACAGGTTTGACTTCAGCTCAAGTTTTGTACATAAGCTGGAGTTAAAATAACTTTTGCTTCAAAACTGAATAATTCCTAAGTAGATTTTCAAAAGTGACGTTCTTTGGAATAATGGTCAGAAACAAGACTGACTGTTCAAGTTCCACATGTGCATTTCCTACTTGAGTCTGAAGAACTTTCTGGTTTTAGATAATTACTGAATGTGGCATCAGAGCATTTTTCTGCAAGACCCATTTCTTTTTAATGAGTTGCAAAGATCCAGATGCAGATAAATTTGCACTAAAGCTTCTCCTGCCTCCTTGTTTGAAACTAATATTTGTGTTAATCATAAACATTGTACAGACAAAACACGTTTACTCAACAATTTTGCAAGGTTAACTATGTTAGCTGTGTTATATGTAGGCTATATTGAGGCAGTTTGGTGAACTGAAAAAAATACTGACTTACCTTCATAGTTATTTATAGTTGGACACATAAAGCTTGAATCCTTTGTCCTTTTTCGATGTGGGCACTTTCGAGAAAATCTGAATAATTCTGTAGACATCATTAACAGATATTGTCGGCAAGTCCTGCAGTGATCGAGTGAAAAACGCCATCACTAAAGGCCCCAGTACAGCTCTGTGTTCGGCCGAACGCCGCTTGACGCTGTGTTTTTTTTTAAATAAAGTTGCACAAAAGTGAAAATCTATATAATTTTTTTTGTTCTTTTCAAGGGTGCAACACAGGCTCTGGTGGTATCTGAATTTTGAGCATTTTACTGTGTTGTGTGTAGTTAAGATGGCAAGTTAAAAAAGTTCCTTTCAGCTTTAAAGGGAGTGTTTTGAGTTAATATATAACTGAAGTCTGTGGCTGTGACCATTGTACTCGGAGTTTTGTGGCAAAAAATAATAAAGTCCTGAATAGCAGCGAGAGACACACTGGGGCAAACTATTCTAACATCAGACATGTTTTGATGCAAAGTGGTGATGAGGATGCTATTTCTGTTAAGAATTTGAAATTAGTCAAGTTTTAACATGTCCATTCAAATCATTTTTGATCTTTACCGATACATACATGAATTATTTCACTTACCTTGATCGTCTTGGTTAACCAGTTGAATGTCATGGCTCGTAGTAGGCTCCACACTTCAAGCATTCTCTGCTCACTCAGTCAGATGGGTTCAAGGTTCTGCTCGGCCAATCAATGTGACGTCTGTGTAATTTGAAATTACAGCTTTTTAAACTAGTAATTACAACTTTTATTCTCATAATTATTACTTTAAAACTCATAATTATGACTTTTATTCTCATAATTATGACTTTAAAAGTCAAAATTATGACATTAAAACTTGTTAAATGCTATATAAAGTGGCGATAAAAAGATGTGTACAATACATACCTTTATTTAAAAGGATTGATCTATGAAGGCAGAGGGACATACATTGAATGAATGACTCAATGTGCTATGCAGGAAAACTACCGGTGTCTCACAGGAAGATGCATCCCTGTAGAGTCACGGTGTTCGGCGGGACAAACTTTGTAATTAAATTAGTAAAGTCAAAATTATGACTTTAAAAGTTGAAATTAAGACTTTAAAAGTCGAAATTATTACTTTATTCTCATAATTATAACATAATAATAATAATGTCACATTTTTGTCATCTGTGTATGTTTCCATACAAGACGAAATTTGACTCTGCATTTAACCCAATCACCATCAGGTGGGGCAGTGGGCAGCTATAGAAAGCGCGCTGACGAGCAATTGGGTTTAAAACTCATAATTATGACTTTTATTCTCATAATTATTACTTTAAAACTCATAATTATTCCTTTTATTCTCATAATTATGACGTTTAGACTCATAATTATTACTTTTATTCTCATAAATACGACTTTTATTCTCATAATTATGACTTTAAAACCCAATTATGACTTTTATTCTCATAATTATGACTTTAGAATTCATAACTATGACTTATTCTCATAATTATTACTTTTAAACTCATAACTTTTATTCCCATAATTATGACTAAAACACATAATTATTACTTTTATTATCATAATTAATACTTTTATTCTCATAATTATTACTTTAAAACTCATAATTATTACGTTTATTCTCATAATTATGTCTTTAAAACTCATAATTATGACTTTGATTCTCGTAATTATGACTTTAAAACTCAAAATTATGACTTTAGAAGTCAAAATTATGACTTCCGGTTGGTCTTTTATTTTTTCTTTCATGGCGGAAATGGGCTTCCATACCACCAGGACAAGGGGTCAAAAAATACAACCCAAGAACAACAGAGAATCTTCTTGTGTTTGACAGCAGATATAACGCTGTTTCTTAGAAACCTTCAGTTTTAAAAAAGAGCTGACATAACTTACCTAAAGAGCCAGCAAATACAGTTAGCCAATGAGTGTTTGTCCTCTACAAATGCCTATTCTCCAGAAAGGCCCACTTTTGGTCTCCAGAGAACCCCTTGTTGAACTTGAGCCTGGGCTCAACCCACATCCCCTGGGTCACATGATTTCTGATGAAGCTGCAGCTTCAGGAACTTGGTTCTTCAGCAGCTGAACACTCACCCAGCAGCAGTTCAGACCAGAACAGTTTTTTGATTAAACCTCTAGGCTGGACTTCAGAACACCAAGCCCCACATATCAGACTGAAACCTTGCAGCTGCTTAGGTCAGTCGGTGAGTAAAACCTGCAGGAACATTGCTGCTCCCAGATTTTAGTCTGATCTGCTTGGAACAGGATTTTGTGAGTTTTTGATTCCTGATGTTTTCTGTCAGTTTCTTCTGGTTAAACAATAAATCAGCTGATTTCCACAAATCATGCTGCAGGACTTCTATTAGCTGTTTTATTTTTATTTATATATTTTTTACTTTCACTTTCTGCTTCCCAGAAACCAGAACCAGTCTGGTCATTGTTTGTCCTGCTGGGTGAACTTGTCCAAGTTTATTTCCTGTTTTATGTTTAGGAAACTGTAGGGTCCGGTCCCGAAGAGCTTTTTAAGCCTTGCAACAGGGCTTAGAAAAAGTCAAGTTGAGTTTTTGTTTGTGAAGTTCTGGACAGTGGGCTAAACAGTAACATGATCTGAATCCCAGTGGAAGTTTATTTATTGTTTAATAAATAAAGTCAGGTTGGATTTGTCATGTTCTAACAGCTGCTGAGGAGTTTTTCTGACCGTCCTGATAACAGAACCTTTGAGACGGTTCTGATTTCATGTGAAACTGTAACCTTACAAACCTCAGGCAGTACTTTTCCAGCCATGCCCATCTACACCTGTCTGTTGTTTAATCTGTCGCAGCCACTCTTCTAATCAGCTTCACCTCATCAGTCATTGTTTGTGTTTTACACCATATACGGTTTGTCCTCATGTCTCCTTGTGCTTGCTTCAAAGTATTTTTTTAATTTTGCTGCCACAACAGCTTTTGATTATTTTATTAAAATATTTAGGTTTATTTGAACTTGTCTTTCCTTGAGAGGGGTTGGACACTCTTCCACTCTGGAGTTGCCCCTGGTGAGAGGCGCAGAGCAGGAGTGGGCATACTGGTTGCCCCCCATCTTGGTGCCTGTACGTTGGGGTTCACCCCGGTGAACGAGAGGGTAGCCTCCCTTCGCCTACGTGTGGGGGGACGGGCTCTGACTGTTGTTTGTGCCTATGCACCAAACGGCAGCTCAGACTACCCACCCTTTTTGGAGTCCTTGGAGGGGGTATTGGAGAGTGCGCCTCCTGGGGACTCCCTTGTTCTACTGGGGGACTTCAACGCTCACGTGGGCAATGACAGTGAGACCTGGAGGGGTGTGGTTGGGAGGAACGGCCCCCCTGATCTGAACCAGAGTGGTGTTCTGTTATTGGACTTCTGTGCTCGTCATGGATTGTCCATAACGAACACCATGTTTAAGCATAAGGGTGTCCATATGTGCTCTTGGCACCAGGACACCCTAGGTCGCAGTTCGATGATCGACTTTGTTGTCGTCTCATCTGATCTGCGGCCGCATGTCTTGGACACTCGGGTGAAGAGAGGGGCGGAGCTGTCAACTGACCACTACCTGGTGGTGAGTTGGCTCCGATGGTGGGGGAGGATGCCGGTCAGACCTGGCAGACCCAAACGTATTGTGAGGGTCTGCTGGGAACGTCTGGCAGAGTCTCCCGTAAGACGGAGCTTTAACTCCCACCTCCGGGAGAGCTTTGAACACGTTCCGAGGGAGGCGGGGGACATTGAGTCCGAGTGGGCCATGTTCCGCGCCTCTATTGTCGAGGCAGCTTATCGGAGCTGTGGCCGCAAGGTTGTTGGTGCTTGTCGTGGTGGCAACCCTCGAACCCGGTGGTGGACACCGGCAGTGAGGGATGCTGTCAGGCTGAAGAAGGAGTCCTATTGGGCCTTTTTGGCTTGTGGGACCCCGGAAGCAGCTGATAGGTACCGGCAGTCCAAGCGGCATGCGGCTCGGGTGGTTGCTGAGGCAAAAACTCGGGCGTGGGAGGAGTTCGGAGAGGCCATGGAGAATGACTTCCGTACGGCTTCGAGGCGATTCTGGTCCACCATCCGGCGTCTCAGGGGGGGAAAGAGGTACGCGACCAACACCATTTATGGTGGGTGGCGTGCTGCTGACCTCAACTCGGGATGTTGTGAGTCGGTGGGCGGAATACTTCGAAGACCTCCTCAATCCTACTGGCACGTCTTCCACTGAGGAAGCGGAGCCTGGGGACTTTGGGTCGGGCTCTCCAATCTCTGGTGCTGAGGTCGCCAAGGTGGTTAAAAAGCTCCGCGGTGGCAAGGCTCCGGGGGTGGATGAGATTCGCCCGGAGTTCCTTAGGGCTCTGGATGTTGTAGGGTTGTGTTGGCTTACGCGACTCTGCAATATCGCGTGGACATCGGGGGCAGTTCCCTTGGATTGGCAGACTGGGGTGGTGGTTCCCCTATTCAAAAAGGGGGACCGTAGGGTGTGTTCCAACTATAGGGGGATCACACTCTTAAGCCTCCCTGGTAAGGTCTATTCAGGGGTTCTGGAGAGGAGGGTCCGTCGGATAGTCGAACCTCGGATTCAGGAGGAGCAGTGTGGTTTTCGTCCTGGTCGTGGAACACTAGACCAGCTCTACACCCTCAACAGGGTCCTGGAGGGTGCGTGGGAGTTTGCCCAACCAGTTTACATGTGCTTTGTGGACTTGGAAAAGGCATTCGACCGCGTCCCTCGGGGGGTTCTGTGGGGGGTACTCCGGGAGTATGGGGTACCAGGCCCTTTGATATGGGCTGTTAGGTCCCTGTACGACCGGTGTCAGAGCTTGGTCCGCATCGCTGGCAGTAAGTCAGGCTCGTTTCCGGTGAGAGTTGGACTCCGCCAAGGTTGCCCTTTGTCACCGATTCTGTTCATAACTTTTATGGACAGAATTTCTAGGCGCAGCCAAGGTGTTGAGAGGATCCGTTTTGGTGACCTTAGAATCGCTTCTCTGTTTTTTGCAGATGATGTGGTCCTACTGGCTTCATCAGATCGTGATCTACAACTTTCACTGGAGCGGTTTGCAGCCGAATGTGATGCGGCCGGGATGAGGATCAGTTCCTCCAAATCCGAGGCCATGGTCTTGAGCCGGAAAAGGGTAGCATGCCCTCTCCGGGTCGGGGAGGAGGTCCTGCCCCAAGTGGAGGAGTTTAAGTATCTCGGGATCTTGTTCACGAATGAGGGAAAACTGGAGCGTGAGATCGATAGGCGGATAGGTGCAGCGTCCGCAGTGAAGCGGGCGCTGTACCGGTCTGTCGTGGTGAAGAGAGAGCTGAGTCAAAAGGCAAAGCTCTCAATTTACCGATCGATCTACGTTCCCACCCTCATCTATGGTCATGAGCTTTGGGTTATGACCGAAAGAACAAGATCTCGGATACAAGCGGCTGAAATGAGTTTTCTCCGCAGGGTGCTGGACTCTCCCTTAGAGATAGGGTGAGAAGCTCAGTCATCCGGGAGGGACTCGGAGTAGAGCCGCTGCTTCTCCACATCGAGAGGAGCCAGTTGAGGTGGCTCGGGCATCTGGTTAGGATGCCTCCTGGACGCCTCCCTGGTGAGGTGTTCCGGGCATGTCCCACCGGGAGGAGACCCAGAGGAAGACCCAGGACGCGCTGGAGGGACTATGTTTCTCGGCTGGCCTGGGAACGCCTTGGGATTCCCCCAGAGGAGCTGCTCCAAGTGGCTGGGGAGAGGGAAGTCTGGGCCCCCCTACTTAGGCTTCTGTTTTACTTATCCATCATAAAGATCACAGAAATATTGGGTAAATGGAAAAAGAAAAGAATCCGTGAAATTACTATTCAATCTGAATAAGTAAATTAATTAAGGTAAAGAGGTCAGTAGTAATATTGACCTCCCTAATATCCTTTACATCGGGGTGGCACCGTACACCACATGGTGGCTCCCTCATGTTTCCTTCACATGTGAAATGGTGCTGAAATGGATGCAAACAGCTGTTTGTGTGGCTATATTTGTTGGTTATGAAGCACCATGTCAACACCAGAACAAAACTTTGACAATCGACAGCTACTTTAAGTCAAATTAAAATTTCACTCTGACTTGAAAAGGCCTGTTGGAGAACTTGTATTCCTGAACAAGCTCCCTGCACCCCAAGTGTGAAAAAAGAGCAAAATGTGAACGAGACAGAACATCCTCTTCTGTCGCTACTTTTGAGGAGTGACAGAACTGAGACCAAAGTGAAGATGGGAAGAAATCAGAGGGGGATTAGCAAGCGAAAAACACATTCAGTGAGTAAACACGATCAGAGTCGGTGGAGAATAAAGGCACACGTCTGGCTCTCTTGCTCACTTTCTTCTTGTCTCTTTCTCTTTGGGTGTTGCTCGAGGGAACACGGCAGATGTAGTGCATCAACTGACATCAGAGGAGCTCAACGCCACACGTACAGATGGAAGGGAGGAGAAACACAAAAAGCAGAACTTTCCAGATGACGACAGTCAGCAACAGTACGGTCTCTGACAGTTACAGGCGATCCTTGTGGGAGCGCTTCTAGCAGTTTTGGGAAAGTGACTGTTTACTGTGGAAATCCAGATGTGATCGTGATGCAACACAAGCTGCATGTGGGTTAATAATTCATCACACTCATTTGATTAAAGTTAACTGTAAGCCACACACAAACTGAACAGTACACTCACCTTGAGTGGCAATGAAGTGGTTTGATCGCTGATAACCCTGTGGAACAGAAAGCAGGAAAACAGAAAGGAAAATATGTAAGAGTTAATATCATAGAACTAACTCTCATTTTAACTCTCATCTCTTCCATTTCACTCTCATTTCTTTAAACGGCCTTTAGAAGATAACTCTGAAGAACCGTCATCGTCTTTACAGATATGATAACTACCGGTATGTTGTGTTAGCAAAATATATCACAAACCACTAGTTAAGTTTGAAACTATCAGAAACTAATCAATAACTGTAAAATTGAAAATAATTAACTGTTTGAGTTGATCTAAATCAAGGTGGCTAACAAAGCTTAGCAACATTATCAAACACAGAGATACTTAGATCTGATTCAGTCTTAAAGTTGTTGAGCTAAAAATGTTGTGGTAGTAGCTAAGAATGATTCATAACACATACTTTATGAGCTAACCATACAAATTTTGCTTTTAAAACTTTGCCATTTACTATTTAAGATAACTCAGTACCACTTTACAATTAAGGCTCCCCTTATAGATGGCTAATCAATGGTTTATAGATGTGTCAATTCCTCTATAAACACTTTATAAATCATTAATAATTGTTTATTATGCATTAACTAAGGGCAAGAAAGAGACAAAACTGACCAGTTTCTTCCCAAATAGTGAGCCAAATCTGTTCATAATATTAGTTGTAGATATGTTTAATACAATGATAAAGTACTATATTATAACCTAAAAAAAGGTTTACAAATTCTTATTGTGCTTACAAGGTAGTAACTTTGTCTGAAATGTTTAGTATAGCAACTCTAGATGAAATATATATGTGAACAGATTCAGCTCACAGTTTGGCAAGAAACTGGTCAGTTTTGTTTCTCCGACACCCTTAATGCATAATAAGCAGTTATTAATGATTTATGAAGTGTTTATAGATGAATTAATAACGTATGTATAAACTATTATTAGCATCTATAAGGGGGCCTTATTATAAAGTGGTACCTATATCTCTAACAAAATTGAGTCAGGTCCTCTGGATGGATTCTTCTTTGTTGAAATGTTTCATCTTTTATCCAAAATACTTCTTCAGTCTCAATTGGCTGTTACCAACTGATAGGGCTCTAACAATCCATCATTAGGCTGATGGTCCTCCTTTTACATGTGATTAACTAGTTCTGACTTTCAGCAACAAACTGGTAGACCCACTATAATAAGGTACGATTTATAAGACTGAGTTTGTTGCAGGGTCTCAAACTGAAGAAGTCTTTTAGATAAAAGAGTAAATGTTTCAAGAAGACAAATCCATCCAGAGGACCTGACTTAACTGATGCGGGGAGTTATGTAAAGGTCATGGATGTTTTCGCTTACTAATGTTAAATTAATATAGAACCATGTATGTGAAGTCTAGAGAGTGTCTGTCTACTCAGAGAGGAGCCTGATTATGCCTTCAAGAACTTTGAGCTGCAAAGTAGAGGTCGTCTTGACCTCTGTTGATAACGGGTAATTTAAGCTGTTCTTAACTCGTTGTCCACATGCAGACCTTGTGATCAGGGCTCCGTATAACATCTTGTATGCCTGTTTTCAATGATGCACCCCCTTGCGAAGATTAAACCTGGTTTGAAAAGATCTTCCCACTTCCTTGTGTGGCTTAATTGATTAATGAGTTGATGATAGGACGATTAAATTGACCTTGTAGGTTTTTCCTACATGGATTATTGAACATGCATCAGGACATACTGCAGATAACGTTGTCTCTGTTAGTAAAATACCTGAAGAGCATCTGCAACTTGTCTTTTGGCGTCAACTTAAGTATGGTCAACACAGCTTAGAGACGTTAGCAAAGACAAAAATATAAATAATTCAGTCATTTCTACAGATATTGAGCTAAAACATGGTGCATACAGCCTGGGTGGCTGATCAAAGCACCACGGACAAGTGAAGGACCCAGAGCCCGAGGACTAATTCGACCTGAGTGACACTCACTGATCAAACTGTCTCCTCTCTACTCTGCTGCAGCTTTACTCATGTTATGATCCATCTGCAAGGCCTGGGGGGCTATTAGTGGTGCCCTGGTTCTCCACCAGGCAAAGGCCGGGTGCTGAGCGCAAAGATAGATCTTTCCAATCCAGACTGGAGCGCCTTCTCATCAGTCATGGCTAAAGAGATTTCAACTGTTGTGTTCAGTCAACATGTATATAAATACCAAACAGCCCTCCCCGCCACATACACACACAAACACCAATCACCCCCATATGCCCAACTCTGCCAGGCAGCAACACAAATTTCATTCCATATCTGCCATGCTGGGGAAAAAAGCTGAGATGGATGGCCATCACAATGAAAGGGTGCAGGGATCCTTATTCTCACGAGCCTCTGCCTGTCCAGTTTCCTGTCTTTCACCTTGGCCAATATATTTTGCAACAGCAGAAATAAAAATCTTTGTCAACTCACAATGGATTGAAAATAAAGAAAAAGAAGAAGTGTACACTTCAGAGATGTGCAATGCTTTTAATTTGAAGAAAAAAAAACGGGTATAAAAGAAATAGTCTTTATTTATTTTGATTTGACAAATTTGTCTTTCTCGAACTACAGCAGGGTAGTGAAAAATAGCAAACTTGAGTTATTCCTTTTTGTTTCAGCTGGTTCAGTCTGCAAAGGTTGCCAAGCAAGATTTGTTCAATGTTTTATGCCAAACGCCCGTCCTGATTAAACCTGGACTGGAACTCACAGCCTCGAGATAAAAAGACTGCTGCACTGACCACTGAGCTACTGCAGGCTGAGTGCATGCAGATAAATGGACTAATACTCATTACGAACCTCAGGATCACGCTCAGGACACGCACAGGAATTATATTCATTCTGAGCACTGAAGGATGGCAGGCGGAGTTCCAGGTTCTGAAAAGATATGATGCTGGCAAATCTGCATTCATCTTTGCAACTCTTTGTTCCAGTTAAACCCACCCAGAAAAATCTGCCACCTGAAATATGCACAGACACAGTGTTGAACGAACTGGGTGCAGACACAGTGTTGAACTAACAGAAGAAAAGACTGAGTATATTTTACCAAAACATACTAACGTTATACATATTAAAGCTTTTAGCTACCATTCTTCTACTTTAGGTTTTAGGTTTTTAACATGTCTTTTGCTGTTGTTCTTCTTTTATTTATTTCAGAATGTTGTCCCTGTTTTGCTTCTTTTAGTTTTTAACTCATGCTCTTCTTTTTGCTACAGTAATACCTAATTTTAGCTATAATTTGGCTGATTTTAGTTTTAGCATCTGTATTTTTTTGCTAATTTAGCTGTTCTTTTGTAAAATGAGATTTTAACATCTCTTTTGCTTTTGTTCTTCTTTTAGTTTCACCTCCTGATTTGCTTCCTTTAACTTTTAGCTACTATTCTGCTCCTTTTAGATTTTTGCTACAAGTTTGACATTTTTAGCTACTGTTTTTCTGACTTTACTTTTAGCAGCCTTTTTTTTCTTTCTTTTTACAATTTTTATCTACTGATTTGTGCTTTCTAGGTTTTAGCAGTTGTTTTGCTATATTTGGCTACACAAGCATTTAGCTTATTTTTTATGTTCTTTTCAGCATGTGTTTGATCCCCAGTCATTGCACACTTCGTGGTGTCTCTGAGCAGGACACCTCACCCCCAGTTGCTCCCCGGGTGCTTTCAACAGCTGCTCACTGCTCCACCTGGTGGTGGATAGGTTAAATGCAGAGAGCCAATTTCGCCATTATATGGGAACATACAATGGTGACAATACATACACTATATTATTATTATTATTATTATTATTATTATTATTATTATTATTATTATTATTACTAATTTACTATTATCTGTTAGCCTTTATTCTGCATGTTTTAATTGTACAAAGTCAGTTTTAGCTTCTTAAGGGAAGTTTAGCTAAGCCATTTGGCTCTCACCATTCCTCTTACTAAATGTTACCTGATCATTACTGTGGTCCTGATTACTTTTACTGCTGAAAGACATTTATGTAAAATAATGTGTAGAAAATGTTCATTTATGCAAAATTCTATTACAAAACAGAGGTGTGACGTCCCAGCTTTTTACCAGCCTTGAACGCAACATCTCTTTTGTGAATCTGGAGCGGCAAGAAAGTTTCCAAAGTCATATTCACAGGCAAACTGATCTGTGTGCTCATGTTGACTGATTTGTCCACAGCAGGTGATGTCCAAAGATTGCGTGTCCAAATACGTAAAAGTCTGCAGCTGATCCAAAATGTTGCTGCCATAGTTTTAATGATAGTTGGTAGGAGAGATCATATCTCTCCAGTTTTAGCTTCTCTCCTTTGGCTCTCTGTCAAATTCAGAATTGAATTCAAAATCTTACTTCTAACATAAAAAGCTCTCAACAACCTGGCGTCATCTTATATTACAGATCTGATTGTTCCATACTTTCTCAAGAGAGCACTTTGCTCTCCGACTGCAGGTTTACTTGTGGTTCCTAGAGTTTCCAAAAGCAGAATGGGAGGAAGATCTTTCAGTTATCAGGCTCCTCACTAGACTAACTTCCAGTTTCTGTCCTTGAGGCTGACACATTGTCCAGTTATAAGATTAGATTTAAGTATTTCCTTTTTGATATATTCTATAGTTAGGGTTAGCTTGGGTTTCCTGAGCTATCCCTTTGTTATTTTGCTATAGGCTTAGACTGCTGGAGGACAAACTGACTACAGGTAGTCCCCGATTTACGAGCGAGATCCGTTACAACGAGGCGCTCGTAAACCGGAAATCTCGTAATTTGGAACGGCCGCCATTTCTCTCGTAAATCCGGAATTTCGCTCGTAAATTGGAACGGTTTTCGCTAGCGCGACTAAAAACACTCTATTTTCATCTAAAAACTACTTTTGAGTGCATAAAAATGATCGGAAACGTGTGTCTATATGCTTAACTAACTAACTGTGGTGAAAAAACACATGAAAACTCAGTATTTTTTTCGTTTTTTCCAAAAATTCGCAGCTCGTAAGTCTGGAACCTCGCAGATCAGAGCGCTCGTAAATCGGGGACTACCTGTACATTTCTTCACTCTGTTGCCGTCTTTACGTGCTCTACTCTACCTGCTTCGTATTTGTAATAATTTATATCCTTAATGTGTTTTTTGTCTTTCTTATAATACGGAGTACACCTAGACATGTCATTCTGTGTTTGTTTGTTTCTCCTTTCTGTCCTCTGAAACCCAGCTCGTCACAGCAGATGGCCACTTGTCCTGTCTGGTTCTCCTGGAGTTTTCTTCCTATTAGGAGGGAGTTTTTCCTTTCCACTGTTGGCATTGTGTTTGCTCAAGATGGGAGACTGTGACCAAGTGAATATTCAATATGTCTGCTGGATCCGTAGATGGATACATTTACTAATTGGCTTTTTTATGTATGTGAATGCTTTTGAACAAGCCCTGGGACAACTTCTGTTGTGACCTGCACTATATATAAATACACTGAATTTAATTAAATTGAATTTTAAGCAGGCATGGTAATAATACATGCTACAAAACAAGCCAAGAAGTTGTTTTCTTTAAATGTATAGAGACCATTATCAATATTTAAAGAGCATTTTCTAACAGTTCCATAGGCAGAAGGAATGAGTGTTTTCTTGAATAGCAGGTGAGGGTAAGTAATTAAAACACATGCCCACTCAAAAGGAGTACTATAGGACACATATGTTTGCATATGTCAAAGCTTTTTCTTACATAAAGGTTGCCTTTAACACCCTGGGACAGAGGATGAGTTGCATTATACACTTCAATTCAACATTTTTCAAACTTTGTGCTACCATCTGGATATATCTGGCACCTACCTTTCCATGATATTTGTGGTAAATATTGGCTATAATCTTGGAAAACTCATGTTTGTACTGTATGTGCTTGGTTTTGTTCTCATTTCATTATCACTGAATATATTTGTACCCCTTCCCGATTGTACATGCAAACAAGAACTTTGACATGACCTCTCTCTTTCTAGTTTTTAAAGCTCACTTTTTTGTTTTCGCTTTTCCCTCTTTCACCGAGAGTGGGCGACAGGACAAAGAAACTGCTGCAGCCACACTTACAGAAAGAAAAAATATGAATTACAAGTGAACAGGCATAGGAACTCAAAGGAGACAAAGGCAAGGGTATATACTGTTGGAATGAAGCCATGGAGTGCTGAGGGGTGCAGAGAGAGGGGTAGCATGAAGATGAGGAAGAAATGCAAAGAGAAGAAGCAAGGTACTTACTTCCCTGTTTATCCGAATCTAAGAGATGCCCAAAAATTGACAACCAAAGGTGTAGAAAACGGAAAAAGAAAGAAGGAAAGTAGGAGAGAAGAGAAAAGAGGCAATTACTGTGATTAAAGATTAGGGGAAACAAAGTAATGAAATTATTACACATGTATTTTGGGGGGGGAACCTGTGAAAAGATTTTAGTTCATAAGACTCAAATATTCATGGTTCTAAAATAAGGACCACATTTGGTTCATAAAATTCATTATTCTTTTCTATATAACAGACATAATGTAATTGTTCTTAACCTGTTGGACAACACTTTGAATGTTAAAAAGAAGATAAAGAAATGACCACAGCAGGAGCGTTTATGGCAATTTAAGGATGAACAGAAAACCCCTCATCAAGCTTTAGATGAAAAATGACAAGATTCAAAGAAGTAATTTCGTCCAGTCAAAGACTATCAACATTAAAAAAAGCTGTTTTCAAAGACTTTTATAACACACCTGTCCAGTTCAGAATATTTCACTAAAATTAGTCTGAAAATAAACAGTATTGGATAAGTAAAATTCTATCACAAAGTACCTTAACTTACTTTTAAGAATTAGATAAAAAAAATACTGAAGGTGATTATTGTCCAAAAAACAATCCAACAAAATAATAGTTTGTCTTTTCCTGCTCACAAATGATAAAGTCAGGGAACTAAGTTAATTTGTTTAGATTTTAAAATATTTTTTACATGCTTTTTTTGGAACTTTTGTACACAAATGCAACAATTATAATGAATACAAATATTTCTATATATTTCTAAAAATATCCTTCTAAATACAGCAGCGTTTCCAGACTAATGTACATTTACAAGAAAATGCCCAAAACAAACTGCTGTAGTAACTGTGTTGGGCTTGTAACGCTGCCACAAAAGAATTTCAGAAACTAATGAAAGTATGGGACATTCACAGTGTGGATCCTGGGGATCAAGCTTTGGCTCCTGGGGGCTCAGGACAAAGCTGGCAGAATAACAAGAAGCCACCTCAATGTGGAACCACCACATGCAAGAAGGACCGTCAAGGTCAGGTGCTGTGGTTGTCAGATGACAGGTGAAGGAGGGTCCCTGGCCATGTTGATTCTTGGTGGCATAGATTAGCACTAGAGGTGTGGAACGTCACCTCACTGGTGAGTAAGGAGCCAGAGATTGTGTGTCAGGTTGAGCATTACCAACTACTGTATATATCGATGTACTTGCCTCTACGCACAGCTTGGTCTCTGGAACCCAACTCCTGGAAATATGTTGGACTCTTAGTCTGGAGTTGCCTAGAGATAGGCCTTGGGTGGGTAAGGGAATCCTCAAAAGCCCACAGCTGAACACCTCGATGTTAGAGTTCTCCCTGGTGAATGAGAGGGTTGCCCTTTTGTGGCTTTGGGCTGCAGCAGGGAAGGTTGTGACTGTCGTTTGTGCGTATGCACCAAACTGATTATCCAGACTTTCGCGATTCCCTACCTTTGCTCCACAATGGGGGGGACAATAAAGCTTCCTAATTGGTCTGCTCCGCTATGACAGCCATGTGCAATTCCCATTTTATGTTACACTGTCTGTGTTACCTGCATCTCAGAGCAACAAAGACAACCTGACAGTAGTGCTTCAAGCCTGGCTTCACAATTCCGTTTTCAGCTGACTTTAACAACTGGTACATGTCACACTGTGTGAGTTTGAGATTCTAAAATCTTGATAGTAACCTGTGTCACAATGTACAATGTCAGATTAACTGGATGCTTGGGGCTGACTACTTTCCGCAATGGAATTGAGCATGTCAGCAAGTCTGACAGATTTCAGTCCAGCAATAAAAGATAATTAGGTGCTGACATTGACACTCATTTTCTTGTATTTGGACAACTAATAGAAAAGGATGAGGTTCTGTAAATCCTTAATGCCTGGGAAACTCAGCCTGATCACAGCAGCAGTGAAACTTCGCAACTTTCCCAGAAAAATTCAGACACTGCTTGATATTTTGTTGTAGGTCATCTTTGGTTGTGAGAGCGCTGAATCAGCAGTCAGAAAGCTCGTCATATTGAATGACCACCGACCACTGATTCAAGCCCACAACGAAGAATTTTCTTACACTTCTTTTTACAGCGAAAGATTTTAAGAAGACCAAAGATCACAGTGTGAAGCCAACCTAAAACAGCTAATGTGAAAAATGTGCATGACTGAAATCTTGTCTGTTATATCGAAGAGCTTTAGACAAGAAGACTCCTTTGTCTCTAAACTGCCACCTTTATGACCCCCTGCAGAAAAAGCTATAAACCTGCATGTGAATGAGAGGGGAGATTTAAGTTTAACCTTTAACCCTCCTGTTATGTTTGTTTCTGAGGTACAGCAATAATGTTCGTGGGTCAATTTGACCCGGGGAGTGTTTAATCATGTAATAGTGTCAGAAACCCAAAAAATCCTCCAAAACCTTTTTGTATCTGATTATTAACTCCAATACTAACCATGTCAGTCAATATTTGTGCAATGATGTTTTTTTTATTTCTCATAAATAAAGGATAATGACGACTAACTCATTTGGACATAAACAATGTGATTTACATTTTTTATGTTTGCTGAAAAAACCTACACACAAAAAAACAATAATTATCCTTGAAATTGATTTTTGTAAAAAAAATTATGTTACATTTTATTTTATTTTTTTCAAAGGGTGATCTTTATAATTGAACTTGAGACACATTTACTGTTCTGGGTCAAATTGACCCGCTCATTAAAATCAAGACAAATGAGTCATGAAGATTTGTGTGGGTGGAGTTTTCCCACGGGAACAGAAAAGGTTCCCGTCAAAAGTTGTATAAACACCTGCTTTCTCACAGTTTCCTTGTGAAGTAAAGAGAATAGTGAGAAAGTGGGTTTATGTGCATGCATGTGTGCATGTGTGTGTGTATGTGTGTGTGTGTGTGCGTGGTGTGTGTGTGCGTGTGTGTGTGCGTGTGTGTGTGTGTGTGTGTGTGTGTGTGTGTGTGTGTGCGTGTGTGTGTGTGCGTGTGTGTGTGTGTGTGTGTGTGTGCGTGCGTGCGTGTGTGTGTGTGTGTGTGCGTGTGTGTGTGTGTGTGTGTAGTGAAATATGTCTCATAGTTTCAAGGAAACAAATAGAATTGGAAATGTTTTTACCCTTTTTACCATTCATTTTGACTGCCGGGTCAAATTGACCCGAACAGTATCGATGTAACAAGTAGACGCAGAGAGTGGTACAAATGTGTAAAGTGAATCATTTTCAATTTATATGTTGATTGGAACTATTAAGACAAATAGAAAAAGTTTCATGCAGAAAAAATATTTTTAACTATTTTTAAAAAAAATGTAAACTTTAAAACGGGTCAATTTGACCCGTAACATAACAGGAGGGTTAAAATAGCAAAGTTTGATTCATTCCAGCTTTCTGAGGCTAATTTGGCAGAGTTTCGCAGTGATGATGAGCCGAGGGTCTTGGCATGACATGCGGGCGGCGCTGTAGCTGGCACAGTTAATGACACAGAGGTCCTTAGAGCATATGCTCTAATGGAGCACTTGCAGAGCACTAAAGGGGATAGAGTGGCCACACAAAACACAAAGCTTGCTTTATCTGTCTACTTTCTTTTTTTTTTTTTTTACATTCGGTGACAATAACAAGCTCTGCCCCTCACTAAAGTAGATTCAGCCAAAAACAATGTGGAGTTCCTTTCAGGTTTCTATTATAAGCTCACAACCAGAGTTGGTCCATCAAATACAAAGATTTAGCAATAAGATCTTATGGGGGTGCAAACTGCTGCTGGCACCAGAGAGACTGCCTGAGACACAATCGAGCTGAGCTGTAGGTGAGATCACGATATGTGAAAGCAGATGAAAGGCTCAGCAGAGCTGCTTTTGGCCTGGTGTTGCTTTGCAAAGCTTTAGTATGAGTCATAAGGTCCAGGGATTGAGCTTATGGGCTCTTGTAGGATCTTTGGACCAGCTGTGGTACAATGTGCCCTGAAAACCCACATGTACTGGCACAAACAGATGAAAAGCTGTATTATGGGCTTGGTCATGAAGGCACAGTTATGACTAACATGTGGAGGTGTCTGGTGAGTGCTAAAGCAGTGGGTCAACTTGTACAATACTAAAACAGGCACACACAAAAAATATGAAAAATAGAGTGGAAGCAGGAGGAAAATTAGGAATTAAAGTTTACTTACGTCTATGTAGTTCGCATTGACATATTCAGAACTGGGGTCTGCAAGCAGAGAGTGGAGCTTGACACGATGTCGATCATCTGGAATAAATAAACGAATAATACAAAAAGTACAATTATGGCAGAATAGTAGAATGATTGCAGCAACATTAAAGACCAGTCTGGTTATTTTTTTTACGTGATCATCGGTCTAGTAGTTATCAATCGTATCTGTTAAGGAGTGCCTTTTGTCATAAATGGAGAAATGGTGAGATTTTGGTCAATCTAGGCCAAAGGTTTACCAAACAAGGGTCTGCTTTTTTTAAATTTATGTCAGGCTTTTGAATAACATTTTTCTCAAAAACAACTCCTGTGTGTAAAAGAAGGCCTATATTAGTTAATATAAAATATCTACACTTTAACCCACCACTGTTTGTTTAGTCACAGTTTTTACAACCAAAGACCATGTTTGGTGTTAGCCAAATAATGACCACTTTACGTTTCTGTGCTGTAAACTGTCTGCCTGAAGGAAAATCAACAATCAAGCTATCTCAATTTGACTCCCCAAACAGCCTTGGAAATGGGCTGACTAACAAATTTCTCCTGGGTCATGAGTAACCAAGGATAACAGCTGCATCAATCACAACAAACACCCCCCCCACACACACACACACACACACACACACACACACTCCCCGGAGAACTTTCTGTGAGCGCGTATCAGAAATGCTGGCTGGAAACATCACAGAACTGTGGCTGATCTGAAAAAAAGGCTCATGGACTAAATCTCACTGCCTGGACCTCAAATGCATATGTAATTGTCTTAACTGTGCTTGCTGGTAGAGTTTTTTGATGTCTCATACCGTGTCCTAATAGACAAGATGTGAAAGATCTTTTTTGTAATACCACTATCTACCCTCATGGTTCATCTCCCTTTTCATATCTAAGATTATCGTTCTGATAAGGAAGAGATGGCTGCGCTGATAATCAGCTGCAGCTTCGTACACTTAGTCCAGCTTTCGGACGACTGTGCGTACATGTTCCCGTTGTACCTTGGTGCAATGTCAATACAGATATTCTGATTCTGATTCTGTTGCAAAGCAAAGACGGGGAGATCAAAGTACCCTCCACTCGTCTGGAATGAATTTTAGGAATGTTTAGCAGTTTATCAGTAGTTGTACTGTTTGTTTGTTTGTTTATTCATTTCATTTCCATTAAAAACAATACAATTTCAAGAGAAAAAAACAATATAAAATACCTATAAAATGAAAGGCGGCAGAAGAAGAATTAAATCTTATCAATTCTGCCCCTTCTTAACAAAATCAATTCAAACAATCAATTCAAGCAATAATCACAAATAATACAACAAAACCCAAAACATATCACAATTATTCTTTATAGTTTTCGCTAATATTAACTAACTTAAATGTATCTCGTCAGCATTATATTCTTTATCCTTTTCTTAAATACAAATAATGATTCCTCATTTTTAATATCATTATTCAAACCATTCCATAAATCAATTCCCCTCATTAAAGTAGACCTACCCCGCAAACTTGTTCTAAACTTTGGCTTAACAAAAATATCAGTTCCTTTTAAATTATAGCAACTGCTCCTTTTTACAAAATACGCTTGTACGTTCGATGGTAAATTGTGATTCTGAGCCCTGTACATTAGTAATAGAATAAAGTAGTCCACCAAATCATAAAACTTGAGTAATTTCAGTTGATAAAATAAAATACTTGAAGGATGACAATAATGTTTTCTTGAGATAATTCTTACAGCTCTTTTTTGTAAAATAAAAATAGATTTGGTTACAGTTTTACAAGCTGTACCCCAGACACCAATACAATAAATTAAATTTGGCACAACAATTGTATTATACAGTAAACACAAAGCCTTGTCTGTCAGTAAGTTACTGTTGATATCATGAACCATGTATTATTCTGTTACTTTGTGTCTTATTTAGTTACATCCTTTTAAACAATTTAATATATTACGTACTGTGTTTCAGTTTATTTTAATCTGCAGTACACTAACTTAGTTTAAAACTTGATGGCACACTTTAAAAGATTAGTAATTTTATAATTTTATAATCTAAATGAGTTGTTTTTTAACTCCTCAGCACCACCCCAAATGTACCGGTAATTGTATTTCTTCTGTTTTAATGATCCACAGTGGAGAAAAATGCTCCAGCATGAACAAGGTGAAGGTGAACAATTTAATTGGATCTAGGTTCCAGCTCAGAGTAAAGATTAGCTGCTGTTATTGAACATGAAGGGGATGTTTTATTCTTGGGCTACTTTGTCACTCCTTCAGAATGTGTTTTGAGTTGCCTAGCAATCCATCAAAGCTCATTAGGAAAGCTGCAGTTGGGCTTCAAGCACTATTAATGGTTGTTCTTGTAAAAAAGTGTCAAAAACGGTGTAAAATGTATTCTTCTCTTTGTGCTGTGTTCCTTTAAATGGAATTGACAAACCTACTGCGTATTCAGATGAATTTACAGCTGGGATCAGTAAAGTGTCTGTTTGTCTGTGGATGTAAAATCATAAAAGATTATGTGAGGAGTTCATTCAACCTTTATTTAAACAGGTTCATCCCATTGAGCCTCGGGAAATCATTTACAAGAGAGACTTGATTTTAACAGTGATGACAACACTACACAACAAAGACAACAGTAGACAATCATAAAAAATGCGTACAATTTTTTTAAATGTTAAAATAAAATGGCAACCAAAAGGACAATCAAAAGGAAAAGTAGCGGAAAAACAGCTAGATTATAAGGTGTGTAGAAAACTAAAAACAGGAACATGTCTGCATTGGTTCTTGTCAGGAACTTAACAGATGTTTGAAGCCACTTAGAGAGGTCAAGGTCGAGAGCTTCAGATCTTTTTGTAAGATATTCCAGGAAACAGGAGCAGAGTAGGAGAAGCTTTTGTCCTAGTTCAGTCCTCACTGATGGAACACTGCAGGTAATCATGTCCTGAGAGCGCACGCTGTAGCTGCACTCACGCAAAGACATGTAGGAGGAGATGTATGAAGGCAGCAGGCCAAAAAGTGATTTAAAGATGAAAATGTACCAGTGGAAGAGTCTGTGTGAAGTTAATGATGTCCAGTTAACCAGATGTCCAGTTAGGAATAACAGCATTCAGTAAAAAAAAATATATATACATTTAGATCCTTTTGTAAATTAAATCTCATTAGAAAGGCCTTAAGTCTCACAAGGTTTTGTAAAAACAAACCGGCCACATGAGTTTATGTTTTGCATAATGGGAACGCCAATGGGAAAGAAAAAAAAATTATTAATCCCAGAGGGAAATTAAATGTTGCTGTAACTCATCATCCTGGTTTCATTAAAGAGTTGTTATAGAAGCTGATGGCTGTGGGCAGGAAGGATCTCTTGTAGTGGTCTGTCACAGAGGATCTGAAGAAGCCTCTGACTGAAGACACTGTTGTTGTATGACAGTCTGATGAAGAGGATGCTAAGGGTTGTCTATAATGTTCATTTTATGAAGAATTCTTCTTTGTACAATCATCTCCAATGGTTCTAGAGGAGTCCCCAGAACTGAGCCAGCCTTCTTTATGAGCTCGTTGATCTTTTTAAAGTCACTTGCTCTCTCTACAACAGACTTGTAGAAGATGTGCAGCATCCTGCTGCAAACATTGAAGGACTTCAGCTTCCTCAAGAAGTACAGTCTGCTCAATTCCTTCTTGTAGCTTCACTATTGAAAAAAATAAATCTTTTTGCAATATTGAGTCAAGCTTGGTGGCATGGTGGTTCAGTTGGTAAAACCGCTGCCTCTTCATTTGAATGTCACCGGATCGAATCTTGGCTGGGGACCTTTCTGGGTGGAGTTTGCATGTTCACTCTGCACAAGGGCGGGTTTTTTCCAGGTACTCCAGTTTCCTCCCACAGACCAAAAACATGCATGTTGTGCTAATCGGTAACTCTAAATAAAAACAGTATAAAAACTGTTTCTTCCCCTCTGCTGTCAGACTCTTGAACACTCATAACCATGCTACCTCATAACTTGCCTTGGTCGCTGTATTTTGTATTTGTTCTTTGTATTTTGATTGGGAATCACTGCATCACTGTATTTTGATTGCACCACTCTAATTGCGCTGTTTCTTAGTAGTTTTTGTTCACTGAATATTGTATTGATTGTATTGATGTTTTATGGTTTATGTTTTTTGTGTCTTATGTTTTTATATTTTATGCACCGTTATGCCGAAGCAAATTCCTAGTCTGTGAATCCTGTTCATTGACAATGGCGATAATAAACTGAATCTGAATCTGAATCTGAATCTAAATCACAGGTGCCCAGGTGTCAATCGCAATCTCCTGGTCGATCACAAAGGTAGTAATATGGATAGATTGCATGGCATTAAAAATATATATATCAGCCATCCTTACTGTGAAATTGGTCCCTTAGTTGATATACAGGTCAGCCATTCTGACATCTGACCTTTACTGTCATGGACAACCATGCATGCACATACAACCATGCCAAAAACTCTAGCAAGCTACCGAGTTGCCTAATTAGCCTCCAAATTTATTTCTTCTCTACTCAACAAAGGGTACAAAATGAATAGGGGACCTGGTTAAAGAAGCAAAAAAGACATACAATTTCCATACGGAATGAGAGGAGTAGTTTTTTTTTCACACTCTAATTTTAGGAATGAGTTTGGCTCATCTGCCAGTCTACCATTACTATTATGAAGAATGGAAATGTGGAGCGGCATTTTGTGGTTATGATGTGGGCGGAGGCATAGGCAATAAATAATATGCACACCCTTGCATACAGTTTCGTAAACTGTGCAAACAGGCCATGAATAAAAAAAAACTAAACAACCAGCACAGCTGTACAGCTCACTGATGACTTGATTGCAAACTTCAGGAGTTCAGTGAGACCTCAGTCAAAGATTTGTATATTTTCTTGTAATATTGAGTTCAGTTTGAGTCACAGCCCAGTGAGATTCTGGCTTTAGTTAAGAATGATCCACTTTGGTGTACATTTTGCAAATCAATGACAAGCTCATAAACATATAAAACATATTGAAGAAAATTAAAAACCACAACAACATAACAGAAATTGCAGTAAAAATGATCAATTTTAATTAATTCAACAATCAATGTTAATTACTCAAACTTTAATTACACATTACGTTTGTACACATCCTTAAGTGGCATTCTACTGGTTGTAAAAGTGACTAATTTCATGTAATTTGTGAAAAACTGTAAAGTGAATGTATATAAATGACTAAAGCTGAGTGTGTTGTAACATTAAGGATAGAATGAGGTGGGTTAAATTAGCCAAAGAAAATTCTTGTGAGCTGCTACTCAGACAGGAATGAATACTCACGGTTGAGCAAGTTGTCGTGTCTTCCTTTGGTCTTATCTTTCTTTTTTGTGACATCCCAGCCATTGAAGAAACTCTGCAAAATTAGAAATTACAAGTTCAGTTTAACAACAAAGACGGAAGTTTGTTCTGTTACATCCATGTTTTTGCTCTGCTTTACTTTTGGGCAACTTGGGTGTTTAATGCTCTCATCATTTATCAAACATTTGAACATCAGGTTTAAAAATTTTCACGGCTATAATTTGTTTTTACTTTGAGTCAGTCTGCATGTGAATTTTAGTTGCTTTCTTTTTATCTATTTATTTAGATTTGCTTTTTACTGGATGAATACTACACCTACATACCCAGACAGCATTACAACTGTGTGGATTTGTAGAAGCGTTCAGCGGCTGGATTACGCCTCTCAATTTATTTGGTGCATCAGAAAAACAAACAAACAAACAAACAAATAAACAAAAAACTAACGCCAGGACTGTTGAACAGCAAGAATCCTCCATCAGACAAGATTAGGGCATCATTCAAAAGCTCCATCCCTCAGATCCTAAACACAGACTGTTTTTAAAGAAGACAATATGTAAATAAGTATAAGTGCTATATGTTGTCATCATTGTAAGTTCATTTACAATGACAAAATTAGTTCTCTGCATTTAACCCATCACACCTGGGATCCACCCAGGTGGAGCAGTGGGCAGCTGTTGAGCGCTTGGAGAGCAATTAGTGATTAGGTGTCTTGCTCAGAGACACCATGACTTGTGGGAATGGCTGGGAGTTGAACCACAACTTTCTAGTCCCGAGTTGGCTGCCCTACCTCTACCCCATCTCGGCCCCATGTTGTTGGTCAAAAACATAGATCTGATATGGTGCCGCAATTAATTTAAAAATGACCTTTAAAAAAACATTAATTTTGTTCAAACAATTGATTTCTCTGTAACATTTCAATGTACATGTGTTTTGTTTTTCATTTTCAAACAATTTTATTCTGGTTTTATTATTATTATTATTTACACAAGGTCAAAACTTAATCAGAATTGGTGTTGTATTTTATGTATGTTTGTATGTTTGTTTGTTTGTTTGTTTGTTTGTTTGTTTGTTTGTATGTATGTATGTATGTATGCATGTATGTATGTATGTATGTGTGTATGTATGTATGTATGTATGTATGTATGTATGTATGTATGTATGTATGTATGTATGTATGTGTGTATGTATGTATGTATGTATGTATGTATGTATGTATTTATTTATTTATTTATTTATTTATTTATTTATTTATCTACATCTATGCTGCTGTTTTAAATGTGCTTTCTAAATAAAGTTGACTTTGTTATTACTATATTTAAATTTATTTATCAATTTGCGCCAACAAATGAAAAAAAAAAATGTATTTAGCCCGCAGTGTCAGTCACCCCATAGTGCAAACCTGATCAGACGTGAGTTCTGATAGTTTCAGTGTTACAGGATGTTACCAAGTCTTCGGCAGGCTTCTATCGTACTGAAGCAGAGAGGCTGACATGGTTCACTGCACTTGTTCTCACTATACAATCAGCATGAGGCTTTACCGGCTGAAGAAGAAGCTGTCACTATGTAACACCACAACACTAAACTGCAAACTGTGTGACAGCTGTTTACAGTC